>JASANG010001828.1:0-37963 GCA_030248215.1 Enoplolaimus lenunculus
AATCAAGGCTTGACAAAAAGGGACGGATTTGAAGGAAAATTTTTGCGAAAAATTTTTCGAGCCGGGTGGGAGCGATATATAGTGGACCTATAGCATCCGTGAACACCGGGCATATCTTTTTGCGAGCAAAAACGGACCAGGAGAAAAGTTTTGGGCCAAAAATATCGGATTTTTGGAACCACGTGTTGTAGATAGCGAATTACAACACTGGTGTGGCAAATATTTTAACGAATTTGAGGCGAAAATTTAGGAGTTTTTAGAGAATAAAACTGGTGTGGCAAATATTCTTGGAAATCGACTTAAGCGATTTCGGAGAGGCTTAACAATTTGCAACTTGACGGAGTTATACAAGGAAACAAGGACTTAAACTAATATGCCACTTTATAGAACGCCTACTACGGCGGATGGGCAAGAGGCTAATACAAGGATGCCAGTCAGAGAGACGGGCGTAGTGACAAGAACCATGTCACGAGAACTACAGGCGGAAAGGAGCAAGGAAGCCGAAGAGGTTTCGTTGCCTAGTACGGCTCGGCGCAGGGAATCAATGGAGTCAGTGTTTGTCACTGACGTCGGCAGGACTATGGGTCAACCGGTAAAGGTGACACATAGTATGCGGACAGGAGTAGAGGCAGCGGATACGGGAGAAGGCTCAGGCCTACGGAACCCTATAGAGGCACGAGGTCTGAGGACGTCGGTGGATCGCAAGGCAGGTCGGTTGGAGTTGAGTTACCGGAGAGCGGATATGGAAACAATATGCTCTCGGGTATGGCAGAAGGAAACATGGGGCATGGGGGAATAGTGAGTTCCGCCATGTCTTATCCGTGAATGACGGCAGAGTGCTATGGGAACGTGCAGGAATGGGTCACTGGATAAATCTGTCGGCCGGAGCCAAGGTATGGAGTCAGTGTTTGTCACTGACGTCGGCAGGACTATGGGTCAACCGGTAAAGGTGACACATAGTATGCGGACAGGAGTAGAGGCAGCGGATACGGGAGAAGGCTCAGGCCTACGGAACCCTATAGAGGCACGAGGTCTGAGGACGTCGGTGGATCGCAAGGCAGATCGGTTGGAGTTGAGTTACCGGAGAGCGGATATGGAAACAATATGCTCTCGGGGATGGCAGAAGGAAACATGGGGCATGGGGGAATAGTGAGTTCCGCCATGTCCTATCCGTGAATGACGGCAGAGTGCTATGGGAACGTGCAGGAATGGGTCACTGGATAAATCTGTCGGCCGGAGCCAAGGTATGTGCTACCAGACTCGGGCAGGATGGAAGGAGATATGACCGGTTATGGGATGGGATGGTCGGATGCACGGTGCGGGGCCGGGTTGTCGCGCACGGTGAACATGATCAGACCCCATGCACAATTAGAAATGGATGGACCTTTGGCAAACTGGTCGGTGGAGCAATGCATGTCTATGGCACATGGGTTGATGAATTCACAGGGGTCCACCCAGACGGGGGAAGTTGTGTTGGGAAAGGATACAGCAATGGAAGGGGATAGAGGTCAGAGTCCGGGGGTGCCACAGCCACGCTCGCGAGCTACCTCTATCCAGGAATCAGAGGATGCGGATGACGAAATAAGAGAGTTGACCCGAATTTTCGAAAAAGGAATAAAATCGAAACGGGGTGAAAAATTTAAGAAATGGTGGAATAAAATGGAAGGGGAAATGAGCCAGCGGCCGGAAACTAGACAAACTCATAGATCGGGCAGGGCTAGCCGGATGTCTAACAGAGGCGAGACGGGTTTTCAACCGGTGATGGAGGAGTATCAGGGGGTCGACCGGACACAAAAGATTGCAATGCAAAGCCATCCATGTCCGGTGGACCAGCAGCAAGCGGATCAAGGAGCGGCAAGGGTAGGATCCTTACCCTATCTGACTCATATGAGCCAACGTCAATTGAGTCAACCGGTGTTGGGTCAACAAGTGACAGGGAATATGTACCGGGCATACCAGACCCAACCCGGAGTGGCCGCTCAAGCAAATGCGAGTTGGCAAGAGCCGGTCATGCCGACACCACGCGTGACGGGATATGCCGGAACACCAGTGGCGCAGACAATGGGTAATCCAGTGGCAGGGGCAGCACAGGGTTTAGGGTTCATGGGGAAAAATACACCACAAATTGTGGTAAAAATGCCGCAAAAGCTGCCGCTGCAGAATTTTGAAGGGAGAACGAACTTCGGGGTATGGTACCGGAAGTTCGAACGGGTTATGCAAACAGCGAAAATTTCGGACATGGAGTCGAAATTGAATCATTTTCGAACCCATGTAAAAGGGCTAGCTGATCAAAACCTGGATATACTGGAGGAGCGGTATGGACCATACGGCTCAGAGGAGTTCGGGCAATTGGTTCACGAATTCCAGGAGAGATTTGGGGAATCCACGGACTTGTCGAACAGGATGGCGGCATTCCAAAGGATTCGTCAAAGGGTGACGTGAGCGAATACGCTGACGAGTTACAGTCCTATTGGGTAAGATATCTAGAGAAGCAGTTCGCGAACACCGAGGAGAGTCGGGACTTGTTATGTCAGACATTCGTGAACAATGCTTTTCCGGAGTTGAAACAAAGATTACAACTCGGGATCGTGGAATCGTTTGAGGATCTGAGACGTCGCGCCCTCAAGTTGCAAAGGCAACTGGAAGCGGACGGGACATTGAATTGGAGAGAGAAAGAGAAAAAGGAAAAAGGATAAAGCGGATGGGAAACAGGCTGAGCAGCAGAGTAGTACGGGAAATAGTCAGCAGAAACAGGCGTCGAGCTCGGGTAATAACCGGAGACAAATGGGGGCTCGACCACGGATGAGTAACCAGAAACAGAGTGGCGAGCAAGCGGGTGGGCATGGGCAAAAGCCCGTGTCAGATCAACAGCCGCAGGACTCAGAGAGGGTAAGGAAGTTGCGAGAAAAGGAGTCGTGTTTCTTTTGTGAAGGACAGGGCCATATAGCACGGGAATGTCCAACGAAAGCGAATCGTGCAAATAATGCTGGACAAGCAGGACAAATGAACAATACGGGAAATCAAGGAACAGGACAAGGACAAGCGGGCCTAGGCAGGGGGCAAATGTGGTGCACGCATTGCAACCGGTCGGGCCATACAACAGATAATTGCTGGAGAGCAAATCGGTTGCCGGTTCCGGGATTGAATGCACCCTTGCCTCCAATAACTTCGGCAAGTAGTAATCAGGTGCAAGGCCCGATCATAATGCAGAGATCGAAGGAGGTGCTGGGGCCATGCATTGCATCACCGACGGCCGCAGCTCAGGATGATGGGGCACCGAATATACGGATAAGGAAGATGCACGAGGATCCATCACAATCAATAGCAGAGGTGAGAAATCCTGGTGTAAATTTTGTGGATGGCGCTGCTGCTACAAAAGCAACAGGGCTGTATATTGAAATGAGTATAAGGAGTTACCAGATTACCGGCATATTAGATTCGGGCGCGGATGTGTCTCTTATGCACATATCGGCGTATAAGAAATATTTTTCGGATTTGCCCCTGCATGAATCAATAAAGATTTCATGCAGGACATATAACAACCAGATAGCGCAGCAGACAATAGAGTGTCTGAAATACCTGGTGACGATGGGAGGCACGACAAAGATGGCTCATATTCACATCGCACCAGAGATGCAGACGGCGCTAATATTTGGGGACGATATGTTGAATGATTTCGGGATTACCTTAGACTATAATCGGTCATTGGTCATGGTAAACCGGAGAATAGTACGATCATGGCGGGCACGCCAGGTGGTGCAGAATGGGAGTTTGGCTCACGAATGGATTGAAAATGTAAGACCAGAGGAACGGGCAAATAATTTTACGCTCGGAGAGGAGAACACTCGGAGCAAACTAAAGGAGAAATCGGAAAAGGAGTAGAAACAGTACCGATACATGGGACGGCTCAACAAATAGCGGTCCAAGGATACGAAACAGCTGGAATAGAAAGAGTGTCACAGGGTGAGTGTGACATAGGGGCTGTGCCGAAGGGGAGTGAATCACCTTCAGCACAGGGTGAATTGGAGGCTGTGCCGAAGGGGAGTGAATCGCCTTCAGCACATTGAGATACAATTGAGCAGGTAATTAAGGAGGTACAAGCGAAAGAGATGGAACCTTTAGAGCAGCGGGATCCGAAAAGTAAGGACCGGTTGCCATGGGAAGCAAAAACGGTAAAAATTCAGGACTGGGCACAGACGATGGAGAAAGAAGGTGGCACGGCAGCGCCTACGGTGGTAAATGTGTGTCCAGTAGCGGCTGCGGTCCGGAGATGACAGTAATGGTATGTTGTAGGGTACCGGAGGAGTTGGAAAAGGAAACAGAGTTGCTGGTGGAGCCTCAACTTGAGTCGGAAGTATTATCGGACTCGTTGTTGATTCCTAAGGCATTGGTGAAAAATTCAGAGGGGCATATCTTCCTTCCAGTATCAAGTATAGAAGGAAGTACGATGCAGTTGTTATCCGGTGAGGTGGTGGCCAGGGCTGACCAAGCAGAAATGGTGTCAGTTGTGGTAAAGGAGGAAGAAGCGCTGGCCAGCATTAAGGTAACCAAGGGGGAACGGTTACCCCAGCTGGAACAGGTGTTGCCCAACGTGGGAAAGGTAACAGCTTCCCAGGTTGAACAAGGTTCGAGCGAGGCTGACGAGTTTGTTAATTGGTTACTGGGTCAAGTGGAGTCATCAAGGGATGACCAAATCATATTACCGGAGGAAGTAGAGCTGGAGGAAAAGGATTATGAGGGGAACCAGCTGAGGATTTTAAAGGCACTGTTCCAGCAGAATCAGGATGTATTTGGCCGAGAGGATACCCCTCTGGGCTCGACAGGAATAGTAACACATAGGATGGAGATGCTGACGCTAACACCAATTCAACAACGGGTAAGATAATTACGGATTGCGTAAAAAAGATGTTGCGGGAAGGGGTAATCCAACCGTCTAAAAGCCCTTGGGCGTCTCCGGTCGTTCTTGTTAAAAAGAAAGACGGGAATATGCGGTTCTGTGTGGATTACCGGCAAGTAAATGAGGTAACAAAAAAGGATAGCTTTCCATTGCCACCGATCGATGAAACCATCGATGCGTTGAGGGGAGCAAAGTATTTTACAACGGTGGATCTGCAATCGAGGTATTGGCAGATCCAAATGGAACAGGAGGATATAGAGAAAACGGCTTTCATTTGTCACGAAGGGCTTTTTGAGTTTCGGGTGATGCCGTTCGGGTTGACAAATGCTCCGGCAACGTTTCAACGGATGATGCAAATGGTGTTCTCAGGGTTGCTCATGGAGATATGCTTATGCTATCTCGATGATGTAATAGTTTTCTCGAGGTCCTTTAATCAACATATGTTGGACCTGGAAAAGGTATTTGAGAAGTTACGGGACGCCGGGTTAACGATAAAGGGTAAGAAATGCACGTTTGCACAAAAAGAGGTACGCTTCCTGGGACACGTGGTGTCCAACGGAGGGGTGCGACCGGATGAGGAAAAAGTGAACCAGGTACGCAAGTGTAGGGTACCAAAAACAGTGACGGAATTAAGGTCGTTTTTGGGCCTGACTGGGTATTACATGCAGTTTGTAAAGGACTACGGAGTGATTGCCTGTCCGCTGACACAATTAGTGCTGGGGAACTAGAAAGGTAAATCAATCACGAATCAATGGGATTTAGATTGTCAAATGGCGTTTGAACAACTGAAGAACAGGTTGACAGCAGACACAGTACTGGCGTATCCGGATCATACAACACCCTTTTTGTTGCAAACGGACGCGAGTCAAGAAGGAGCTGGGTTTGTGCTGTCACAGGTAGGAGAGGATGGGGAAGAACACCCGATCCATTACGGAAGTAATAAGTTTTCGGAAACAGAGCAGAGGTATGCGATAACGGAAAAGGAATGCTTGGCTGTAGTAGTAGCATTCAAAAAGTTTCGCACATACCTAATTGGGAGTTCGACAACGGTGGTGACAGATTATGCACCATTGGTGCAGATACTGGGGAAAATGAAACCGCTGGATTCGTTTTCACCACGGTTGATGAGGTTTGTGTTGAAGTTACAGGAGTTTAAGTATACGGTGGTATACAAACCGGGAAGGAAGCATAATAATACGGAAGCGATGTCGCGTCCTCCATTGTTGGACGGGGCGGAAGAGGATCCAAGGCAAAGAAAAATCGGGAATTGAGTGAGCGCAGGGAGCAAAAATTGCTCGAAGCGCTAAAAGAGATACAACAGCAGGAGCAACAGGAAGTACCGGTAATAGTACAAGTGGAAACGGTACGAAGGGAAACAGTGGATCCGAATCTGGAGGAAGCTTCAGAGAATGGGGAGGAGGGGGAGCAACTCGCGACTGAGCAAACGGCTCAGCGGGAGGAGATGCAAACGTATTTTGAAATAGAAGCTCCCTGGGATAAACGGCAAATGAGAGAGGCACAGTTGGAGGATCCACAATTCGGCTGAATGATTAAATTCATCGAGCATGGGAAAATGGAAGAGGAGTACCGGCGGATATTAAGAAATGGGTGATGCAGAATGAACCACGGTTCATTGTGTATAAGGATATTCTGTATCAGGCGAGAAAGAAAACGAGACCGTCGAAGGCGGAAATCATGGAATTTCGGCTAGCTGTTCCGGATCTGTTCAGACAAACGTTGATGGAACAGGCTCATTCGGCGAAATACGGGGGTCACATAGCATTTGACAAAGTCTATGGTAAGCTGACTAAAAAGTTTTATTGGCCAACGATGGGAAAGGATTTACAAGAATACATTGATAGATGTATTCCCTGTTCAAGGTTTAAACCAGGTCCAAACAGGAGGGGTCCGCTACAGCCGATTAAGGCGGTCGCTCCATTTCACATGTTGGGCGTGGATCTGATCGGGCCACTATTACCAACGGAAGCAGGTAATAAGTATATCGTGTGTTTTATGGATTACTTTACGAAGTGGCCGGAAGCTTATGCAACTAAGGATCAAACAGCGCGAACTATCCTGGAATTAATTACGGATAAGTTGGTGCCGACATACGGAGTACCAAGGGTGATCCTATCGGATCAGGGTCCGGGCTTTGTGTCGGAGTTGTACAAGTGTGAGATGGCAAGGATGGGGACGAGGGTCGCCTATAGTACGCCATATCACCATCAGGCAAACGGGTTAATCGAAAGGTGAAATCAGACGTTGATAAAAATTCTGAATCCAGTGGTGGAACTCCGAGTTAAAAACTGGGACGATTACTTAGGGGCGGCGCTATTCGCGTATAGGACGACGATACATTCGTCCACGGGGCAAACGCCGTTTTTCCTAATGTATGGCAGGGATCCGGATTTACCGGGATAAAATAGATATATGGCGCCAATAACTGAGGCATCGGATCCGGTTGGAGCAAGAGTGCATGGCTTAATGGACCAGCTAACACAGGCCTGGAACGTGACAGCCAAGCAGATCCAACGGGCACAGGGACAGTACAAGTCGCATTATGACAGACGGGCAGGTAGACGGGATTTTACGGTCGGGGATATAGTGATAATGAGGAACCGGGTAAAGTTATCGGGTAAAAGATTAGCAAATAAGTTTCATCCGGAATTCGAAAGATTATTTCGGGTTCGGGCTATAGAGGGACCCAATTTGAAATTACAATATTTGGGATCGCCGTCCAAAGGAGAGACCTGGTATAATAAAGCCATGGTCAAACACTTTGGAGGGTCGGTGGAAGATTATTTGCAGTATGAAAGGAGACTCCGGCCGCCAATAACGGAAAAAGCGGCGGACGATGCCACATGTGGGTATGCAAAGGTGCATACGTCACAGATGTGGACAGTGGTTTGGAAATAGACTGGATTCAGTGTGATCTATGTTTAGAGTGGTACCATTTTGCGTGTGTGGGGTTGGAAGCGGAACCCCCCCCCAACAAATTTGGTACTGCCCGTCCTGCTCCGTAGTCATAGAAGCACAAAAGGTGTAGGGATTATTCTTTTTATAAAATATTATTAATTAATACTTTTGTTATTAAAAATTTTCATTCTATCCAGTATTATCAGCAACAAAAAGTTTTACTTTATTTTACGGATTGCGATCAAGGAATTCATGTTGGTGTCGAAAGACGGAGAATAATAAGGGTTGGCGTCGATTTCGAACAAGATTCAGTTGGCGTCAATGGCGAAAGTGATGGAAACAGGCAAAAGGGGCACGGGAGAAGCAAAATAATGCCTCCGGTGCAATCAAAGATAGCAAAATCTCTGGTGACGAGGGATGTATCGCCGTCGTCACCACTATGGAGATCAAGACACCCTTGTCACTCGTTAGAGTTTTGGGTGTCTAATATCGTTCTAGGCAGGGAATGGGGCAAACCCAGGTTTGTCGCAATAGTGTCGAATCACATACAGGCGAAAATAGCGGCCCGGATAATAGACTCAGCCAGGACAAATATTTTGTCGTGTGATATTGAAGGAGTCTCTTAGGATGAGAAACGAGGTAATAGGTATAGGGTAGCTTTAGAGCAGTATAGGGTAGACCCTTGTGCACATTTGCATCCGTCTACGCTGAAAATTTTTCCAGGTGTGGTCCACGAGTACATGAAAGATGACTGGTTGGCAGGTCGGAAAGACAAGAAGTACCGGAATCACATTCGCACGCTGCAAGTCGGAACGACGGAGGGTGCGGTCTTCTTGGTGGACATTCAAGCATTCGGTGGCAAGGTGCCGGAGCCGATCTACGATCTGCTGCGGAATGAAGGTAAAATTAAGGTATGGTGGAATAAAAAGGCAGATAAGATCATGCGGGAAGCAGGATTAAAACAGGCGTTTTCAGCGGATTCTCAGACGGTGGATTTACAGCGAGTGCACGACGGGTTGTTCCGGTCGAGTAGCCTGCGAGAGACCTTAAAACACTACTTTGGCGTAGATAAGGGGGAAACCCCACATACGTCAAAGTGGATAGGTCTGTTGCGACGAAATACGGCTAAAGGCACTCCTAAAACGGATAAGGCGGATAAAGAATTTTTACAGTTTATTCATTATACTAGCCTGGATGTAATGCTAGCGGATGTGGCAGCGGCGATGGTAACGCGGCAATTTAAGCATGTGGTAGAGCGAGATAGACCGGCAGTGGTATTCGAGCGGTACCAAAAATTGGAGTCATTCGGTGATATGTCCAAGGTGAGCCTAACGGTAGTTATCGGTCGCAATGTGGCGTCACGGTTAGCGCTCAGGGACTACCAGGATACGGAATCGGAGTACTTAAGGTTATTTGAAGATGCATTTAGGCAAATTGAAGGTGAACGTTATCCGAAACCAGTCTCGGTCTTTCAATTATTTAGAGGAAGGACGGAGCCAATAGACGTTTCGATACCGGATAATAATCAAAGGATTGAGCTGTTGTGGCCTCAGGAGACGGAAATTTTAGAAAGGGTACAGAGGTGCACGGCGGAAATCGCGGTGCGGAAATTAGAAGAAGAGGATGAACCGGAAAAATGGTCTGAATGGTGTAGAAGAATGGTGCGTTGGGTACCATTGCAGCCGGAAGCGGTCAAAGAGACGGCGAAGGAGAAACAAAAGAGACGGCAATATTTTGTCCCGGCGCAACGCGGGGAGGAAGAATGGGAACCTATCTACAATCCGCCGACAGTATCGTCGAGGGAACTGCCGTATGAGAAGGCGTTCGCGGGGCCTGACAAGGCAACGGTACTGACGAGCAGAGGTGAGGTGGTTCCGGAGGAAGAGACAAGGCAATGGTGGGAAGAGATGTACGAAACGGTTATGCAAGGGAACGGCGGTTCGACACGGCCGAGAACAACTGACGACATTCAAATCTCGTTCGCTTCGGTGGCTCAGCCGGGAGGACAGGAGTTGATGTCGGATATCAGAAAGGGTAAGTCGATGGTCGTTAGGACACCGGCTTTGTGCGTAGATCCAGAGGCGGAGGAAGCTCGGTTAGCGCAAAGGCGGAAGCAGAGGGTGACGTCGGGTTCTAGCATAGGCACAACGGAAGTCGAAGCGTCTGAAGCAGAACCGGTGTCATCAGAGGCAGGTCCATTGAGCCCGTCGAGTAGCAGGGGAGCGTCCACTGGGACATCGCCTGCGGAGAAAATGGACGGGAAGAAGAAACTGAAAAAACGGAGAGGACCGAGTGATGGGGTAAAGGAAGCATTGGGCCCGGCGATGAGCGGGGTCAGATTGTCAGCGACGAGTGAGGAAGAGCCTATGGAGGCGTCGGTTACTACACAAGTAACGGGCCAAAGCGGAACAGTAGTGGTGGAGGAAGCCGCGGGGTCAGAGACTCCGGGGAGTGGCGGTGCGAGTAACCCAGGAATAGGTGAGACACCGAAAAAAGGAAACGGTAAAGGAAAAGGGAAACAAGTAAGAGCGCAAAGAGAGAGCAGCGGAAGCGCAGTAGGTCGGGCTCCGGTTACACCAACGGGATACATGTGGAACGTGCTAGATTTCGAGGCATACCAAAGGGGGCAGGTTCCACAGTTACCAGTAGAAACGAGGTCGACGGTGGAAGGGTCACCGTTCCTGGAGCCGGAGACGAGACCACCGCTGCCCAACCCACTACCAAAAGGGTTTCATTGGGCGGAGATGGTCCCGTCCCCACCTTCGGCGAATGACCCTATGATGGAATACCGGCCTATGTTGAATCTGGAAGAGGCGATAAAACGGGATATTGAGGAAAGGCAACAGGGGGATATGGAAACGGTAGAGGCATTGCGAGCCGGCTTGAAGGCGATGTACTCAGCGGGCGGATTCGGAGTGCCGGAAATAGAGAGCGCGTACGCGGGAATGACGGCGAGAATACGCGATGTGGAGCAAAACTGGACGTAAGGGAAGGAGGCGGATACAGAAACGATGAAGTTAGCGCGTAAACTACGGGAATACCAAGAGTTTACGACGAAAGCTATGAGGGATCTAATGGGTTACGCCGAGTGCTTGTCACGAGAAAGGAGCCGGGTAACTCATTTGGAGCGCGTGCAGGCCACATCGGTAGATCAGCGGCAGCGGGCGCATGAACATGTATCCGGGGCAGAAGATTTAGTAAGGCGGACAGAGGAAAGGCTAAAGGAAAGGGAAAAGGAGAACAAGGACACGGAGATTAAATTGAAAAAGGCGATGGACGAAATTATGACGGTGCTGGGCGAGAAACGGCAGTTAGAAACTCAACTGCGGGAGTCGAGCAAGGTCCGGAAGCAAGGAAACGGGAAGCATAAGGAAGTAGAAGAGAAGGAATCAGAGTCGTCGTCAGAGGAGGATACGGCACAACGGAAAGGAGTGCTAAAAGGCAGAGGTCGGCGACACCGGGCAGGGTACCAAAGGTGGTACGCTTGGAAGTTGGTTCAGAAGAGGAGTCGGCAGGAGCGACGGCTGTAACAGCGGTCGAGCCGAAAACGGTGAGTGAGCCGAAGGCGGCTGGAGCAGCAAAACAGCGAACCGCGGCGACAGCAGGGACGAAATCCCCAGCGCGGCGAAGTAGAGCGAGAGATCCGGCTTGGAGGGTACCAAAAATAGGTAGAGGTATCGTCGCATTTCCGGATATGGGCATCGTAACGGTACAACACGCGGATGCGAACAGGAAGGCGCTGGAAATTTGTCGGGGCTACTTGCTGAGTGAGCGCCGGGTAGCGCCGAGCGCCGAACCGATGGAAGTACAGGAGCAGGAGCAGCCGCAGCCGAGCACGAGTGGGAAGCCGACACAAGCCGAAGCTCAGGCTCGTGCAGGGGCAACGGAGACGGTAGCACGACAGGCACAACCCGAAGTTAGTAGGGAGCCTGTGGTGAGAATGACACGAATGGAAACGGAAACGGAAGGGGCGCGGGAAGTGACTCAACCGGCGCGAAAGTCTGCGGGGAGTCAGTTGGCGACGGAACAGATTAGTGAGGAAGAGATCGAGTCGGTACCGGATGATGATATTCAGGAAGTGACGCCGGAAAAGGGGTCAAAACAGTGGAAGGAAGTGACGGGGAAGCGCAAAGGAAAAGGTAAAGGTAAGGCGACGGCTTGGGAATCCGGTACGGAGACACCGCAGTCGAGTGTGGGCGCGGGGGAAAAAATAATGTCTCCCCGGCGATCTCCGAGAATACAGGAGCAAGAAGGGAAGTCGCGAGAAGAATTCTGGAAACAGTGGCAGCGGTTGGCGGTGCCACCACCGGAACCACCACCAGCTCCAACTCCGGCGCCACCTGTAGTGTCGCGGGATCCAGGGAAAGACGAGCAGCCGCCGGCACCGGGGTATATTCGGGTGCGAAATGCGGCAGGCGAGTGGAAATGGAGGTTCGACCCAAAGACGCACAGAGCAGCTTCGCAGCGACGCGCCGCAGAAAGGGGCAAGGGCCGAGGCTATGTGCGTCCGGCGTCGGGATCAGTGTCGAACAGGATTGGACCAAGACATGCGAATCCCGTGTATGATTCGTCAGCCGTGTATGCTAGTACAGCAACAGAGTCGTACGGTCCGGTTCCGGTGAGCAAAGGGAGGGGCGTAGGCCCACCCGTGGAAACGCCAGCGGTACGGTATCAGATCCGGCAAGTACCGGTGGAGCAGTATCAGGCAACGGTTGGCGGCTATGCGGCTCAGTCGCAGATTGAGCAGTATCCGGCAACGGTTAGTGGATATGTGGCTCAGCCGCAGGTTGAGCAGTACCCGGCCACAGTGAGCGGATACGTTGCTCAGCTACAGGTTGAGCAGTATCCGGCTACGGTGAGCGGATGTGACTCAATCGCAGGTTGAGCAATATCCGGGAACGGTTGGCGGCTATGTGGATCAATCGCAGGTTGGCGACGATCGACACTTCTACCGGCGTCAAACGGAGCCGGTGCGACAGCGGATCAGCGAGATTCGGCGTGCGGATCGACAGCAACAACAGCAATCGACGGCACAATCGCAGGCGTGACGCAGGAAGACGTGGACGCGTATTATGGACAGGCGCCGACGTTACAAAGGCGACATTTTTAAGAGACTTTATTGAGGGCGGATGTTAACGGATCAGGGTCAGGGACGCTTGGATTGGAGAAGAAACGGGGTAATCATGGACGTTCGGGGTGCTGGGTACACTGGTACGCTTGGATACGCTTGGACTTTGTAAGGGGCAGGGTGTGGACACGTGTTATGGGTGGATGGCTACGGGTATGGACGCAACGTCGGATAGTCTTGGGTCGACTTTTGGTTATGCTAAAAATAAAAAAGAAAATAAAAATTGTTGTTTTTGTTATTGTTGTTGTTATTATTGTTGTTTTTATATTGTTTGTTGTTTACGCTTTTTAGCGGCGGCAAAAAAGGCAGTAAAATAGGGCCATAAAATTGTTCGATGCCGGGGTCGGCATCTGTGCCGAAGGGGGGTTGTAGGTGGCTGTGCCACACTTAAATATATTTCAACCTAAAAACTAAAACAAATCAGAAACCAAACCTAAAACCACACCTTAAGGGAGTCCCCGGCTCCGCCTAGTCTCTCTTAGAACTTAAGCTAGGCTTAGGCGTTGCTAAACGGCGTAGGAAATTATAAAATCTATGCATGGCGGCTGCGTCCGCAAGGTAATTGTACTCAGGGCCCTGCGTGGCCACTTAATATATTTTGTTGCTGGCCTATTGCGCCAAATTAGATAGCTAGGGTTTGGGGGGGTTTATGTTGTTGTTGTTGTTGATCGGTTATTGTAATGTTGGAAGTTGTGTCCCTAAGGTACCTGAGACACCCGGGACACACAAAAACATGCAAATCAGCTCAACATGGGGGCTGGGGTAGCCAGCTACCATAATCATTACTGTATTGTGAAACTTACGGAATGCGGCATTTTCTAACTTGCGTTTTCACTTAGCGGACTTGCGGAGTTATTGAGATTTTTACGGTTTGATTTGCGTGTTAGTGACCGAGTGACTTGGGCTTATAGGATCTAATTGGAAATTGTGTCGCGGTAGCTCCATATTGTGAGAAGTTCGTGATTTTGACTAAGCCCTGTATCCTGTATTTCCTGTATAGTTCTTTTCTCGATGTATGCTTATCGCTCTGATTTAGTAAAACGCGGTCGGTAAATGTTTATTAAAACCCAACCCCGAATCCTGTATAACACCAAATAATACCACCAGTAAATCACGGGTTATGTAATTTGACTGGCAACCTGAGCCGGAATCCTTAAAGCCGACGTCTGAATCTGGTTTAATCCAGCCACTGGCTTTACCGATACTAACACCTTTACCGTTATCCAGAATCCGTGCAATTCTAACCCCGTTAGAATCACACCCTGTTAAACCGTGTACTCTAACCCCGTTAGAGTTACACCAAATTTCCGACCAATCTAACCCCGTTAGCTTTGGCCCAGCCGTTTTAGAATAATAAATCTAACCCCGTTAGACTTATTAGACTACGTTTTCCCAGGTTTCCTTAAATATCCCAAGTTCCTTTAACACATGACACCAGTATTCTATACTGGGTAAATTCCGCGCCTTGCGCAATGCCGATTAAACCTATGCACCGTGGTTTCCTTCACATGCCTGCCACCGTGACAATACTTAAGCTAAGTCCGTTCAATCCTACTTACCCAAGTTTCACTTGCCGTCAATGCGCCCGATACGTTAGAAACAAAATAAAAACCGTAACACTCTATAGGTTAGATAGATACAATTTGCACCACCGTTCACTAGCTCTCCAAGAATGATAATGATTCCGGTCCTGCCTACCCCTTTTGCATCTCGACCTCATTTGCATTTCGCCGACACCCACAATTGGGTGTCCGCTATGCGGTTGAGGTCCAGAGCCACACACCCGGTACACCTTTGCCACAACACAACACAACAACAACAACAATATCGTTATTTCCAAAGCCAATCATAAAGCACCATTTTGGTGCTGACATAGCCTAGCTATGTCGTTACTAGCAATTACAGCCAACTCCAAATGCAACAATATTCAACGAGTATTAAATGGCCACGCAGGGCCCAGGTAAGTTTGACATTGCGGACACAGCCGCCATAGCATCGATTTAACCATTTCTACGCATTGTAGCAACGCCTAAGCCTAACTTAAGTTCTAAGCGAGACTAGGTGGAGCCAGGGACTCCCTTAAGCTGTGGTTTTAATATTTGGTTTTATTTTTAGTTTTAGTTTTTAGTTTGAAAAAGGTTTAAGAGTGGCAGAGCCACCTACATCCCCCCTCGGCACAGATGCCGACCCTGGCATCGAACAAAATTTTATGGCCCTATTTACTGCCTTTTTTGCCGTCGCTAAAAAGCATAAATCCACAACAACCTTAACAATAATTAACAATAATAACCAACAACAATTTTTAATCATTTTCTTTCTTTTTTATTAATTTTTATTGAGTTTTTAAAGTTTTTGTACTTTTCGCCAAATAACAAAAACAGCCCATACCACGACCCACGACAAAGCTGCCAATGCATCCAACAGTCCACATACATTGCGTACCAGCGCACCCCAGCACCCATATTATCATTACCCCCGAAACCATCACCTAATTAACGACCTAAATTACCAACCCAAATACAGTCCTAATAAAGTCAATCCACCATGAAATACCCAGCGTACCAGTCCTGCCCCAGCACCCCGTAACATCACCCTCGCAACAACACCTTAACAAACCCCGCAAAAATCAAACGTCCATTACCAGTCCTTCAAAAGTGCCTCCGCCGAATTTCTCGAGGGACGTCTGCATAATAGGCGTCCAACTCCTCTTCCAGACCCTCGGTACCCAGGCGCTGTCTGCGATCGCGCAGCCGATGCACTATACACCGGATTCGCCTGCCTCGGTCCGATTTTACTCGCCACCGACCCTGCGGCCGGTCGTACATATCCGCCCGTTGGTCTCTTTGGACTAACGCGCGCCCTCTGGGCCATTGCCCTTCTTCTCGCATCCTTATCGAATCTCCATTTCAACTTTCCGTCCGGCCCTCGCACCGCGATATATCCCGGTGCCGGTGGCTGACCCAAACTCGTGCTCGGTTTTTCCTCTGACTCGGACTGCGACCTCACCTTTTTAGGTTGCAGCTTTATCAACTCTTCCCATAACAGCTTCTTCGACTTTTCCTGTGCCTTTGCCTCCTCCTGCTTCTGTATCCGTGGTGATCTCCTTGGCGTCAGCTTCCCTTCTGACCCCTCTTTCTCCGCCGGCGGAGGCGTCACATACCCCTCCGCCCGCGTTTCCTCTTTCCTTGCCTGTAACGTCACCACCGATTTCCTCTGTTCCTTGTCCGGAGACGGAGTTGGCCCTGCTTCTTCCAGCACGTCAAACCCCCCCTCGCTCACCGGTTCAAATTCCATCTTCCTTTTCTCCTCCGCCTGTTCGCCGGCCGATTCCGCCTGCGTTTCGGACCGCGTACGAGCTTTGCTCGGACCCGGCTGCACTTCTCCCTGTCCTGCTACCTGTGTATCCATTGGCTCTACTCCTCGAGCCGCCTTTTCCAAATCGTCGAACAAATACCCTCGACACAGGTCCAGGGCCCTCCTATTTATCTCGGCAATCCTGGCCAACTCATCCGTCTCCTTTTGGTCGTAATCCTCGACCATATCTGCCAGTTGTCTCTTCGACTCCTCATCCGGTGCCAACTCTGGCAACTCTGCTTCCCTTTTATTTTCCGGGTATGGATACGCTTCCGGAAACCATAGCGCTAAATTCGCTATAGCCCGCAGCGTACTCACTGCCAACAGTTTCTCCGTTTCCGCCTGTACTTCCTTCTGCAACGGCAGCAATTTCAATTTCATTTCAGCCCTCACAATCGGATCCTCCGGTACCATTGCCTTCAAATTTTCCCGTTCCAGTTTCTTCCTGATCGCCCAATATTTCTGATTCGCATATGCCCGGGCCGTAATCATTGGCCTTATCCTTGCCACCTGCGGATCCTTTGACTTGTCGAACAACTGCATAATTACGTGGGCCGACAACGGTACAAAGAAATACGCCGGTGCTCTTCCCCAGTGCAGACCGCGCGTGACCACTGCACGTGCCGCCGCTTCTCTCACTATCCTTCCGAACCACCTCATTACCGACTGATACACGTGTGGCTCCATCTCAACCATGCGGAATAGACACGCCGCTAAGCCGCGCTCCGCATAGTTCAGGCACTCCAACCACTCCGATATCAAGGCCTCCTTTCTCAGATAGAATTCGAACGCCTTGATCGCTGCCGTCGCCCAGTGGACCGCTAAACGCCGCAACAGATCCTTAGGTAACCCTATATCCGGCTGTTCCGGCGAGTCGTTACCCTCAAAATAATTTGCGTGCAACACCTGTTGATATCCACCCGTGTAGTTAATCAACATGTGTCCCCTTGACAAAATGACCATATCCGGAAAGGCAACTATGCCCTTCCCGGGTCGCCTTGTCCTTTGCACGATCTGCCAGGCCGTTTGGCCTCGCGTTTCCTGTTTCCTTTGTCCAACCGTTGTCCGCGGCACGTCCTTTTCACCTATCACCTGTACTGACGCTACCTCATCCTCCGTGCCCCCGGACAACGGTTGGCTACGGGTATGGACGCAACGTCGGATAGTCTTGGGTCGACTTTTGGTTATGCTAAAAAACAAAAAGAAAATAAAAATTGTTGTTTTTGTTATTGTTGTTGTTATTATTGTTGTTTTTATATTGTTTTGTTGTTTACGCTTTTTAGCGGCGGCAAAAAAGGCAGTAAAATAGGGCCATAAAATTGGTTCGATGCCGGGGTTGGCACTCCGTGCCGAGGGGGGGTTGTAGGTGGCTGTGCCACACTTAAAGATATTTCAACCTAAAAACTAAAACAAATCAGAAACCAAACCTAAAACCACACCTTAAGGGAGTCCCCGGCTCCGCCTAGTCTCTCTTAGAACTTAAGCTAGGCTTAGGCGTTGCTAAACGGCGTAGGAAATTATAAAATCTATACTTGGCGGGTGGCGTCCGCAAGGTAATTGTACTCAGGGCCCTGCGTGGCCACTTAATATATTTTGTTGCTGGCTGATTGCGCCAAATTAGATAGCTAGGGTTTTGGGGGGTTTCTAATGTGTTGTGTGGATCGGTATGAATGGGAAGTGTGTCCCAAGGACCGAGACACCCGGGACACACA
Organism: Enoplolaimus lenunculus; assembly: GCA_030248215.1. Classification (NCBI taxonomy): domain Eukaryota; kingdom Metazoa; phylum Nematoda; class Enoplea; order Enoplida; family Thoracostomopsidae; genus Enoplolaimus; species Enoplolaimus lenunculus. Next base: position 18,008 of record JASANG010001828.1, read on the forward strand.
AAAACAGCAAATCAGCTCAACAGGGGGCGGGGAGCCAGCACCAAATCAACTGATGGAAACACGGAAGCGGCATTCAACGCGTTTTCACTAGCGACGCGAAAAGAACGATGCGGAGGACCAGACGGGCAAGATCAATGAAAGGTCGCGGAGCTCCAAATGAGAAGCAACAAGCCCATCCATTCCTATAGTCTTTCCAATGCATCGCTCATAGAAAACGCGGCGGAAAAAAACCCAACCCCAATCGAAACACCAAAAAACCACCAGAAATCACGGAGAAGACGGCAACCAGCCGAATCCAAAGCCACCAATCAATCAGCCACGCACCAACACACCACCATCCAGAATCCGCATCACCCCAGAATCACACCCAAACCCTCACCCCAAACACCTCCACCTCACCCCTGCGCCCAGCCAATAACACCCCCACGCTTCCCAGTTCCTTCCCTCCCCCATACTGGGTAAATTCCGCGCCTTGCGCAATGCCGATTAAACCTATGCACCGTGGTTTCCTTCACATGCCTGCCACCGTGACAATACTTAAGCTAAGTCCGTTCAATCCTACTTACCCAAGTTTCACTTGCCGTCAATGCGCCCGATACGTTAAAAACAGAATAAAAACCGTAACACTGTATAGGTTAGATAGATACAATTTGCACCACCGTTCACTAGCTCTCCAAGAATGATAATGATTCCGGTCCTGGCTACCCCTTTTGCATCTCGACCTCATTTGCATTTCGCCGACACCCACAATTGGGTGTCCGCTATGCGGTTGAGGTCCAGAGCCACACACCTGGTGCACCTTTGCCACAACACAACACAACAACAACAACAACATCGTTATTTCCAAAGCCAATCATAAAGCACCATTTTGGTGCTGACATAGCCTAGCTATGTCGTTACTAGCAATTACAGCCAACTCCAAATGCAACAATATTCAACGAGTATTAAATGGCCACGCAGGGCCCAGGTAAGTTTGACATTGCGGACACAGCCGCCATAGCATCGATTTAACCATTTCTACGCATTGTAGCAACGCCTAAGCCTAACTTAAGTTCTAAGAGAGACTAGGTGGAGCCAGGGACTCCCTTAAGGTGTGGTTTTAATATTTGTTTTTATTTTTAGTTTTAGTTTTTAGTTTGAAAAATGTTTAAGAGTGGCAGAGCCACCTACACATGTGAGTCTACGGTGAGAAAACCGGCAGGAGTTCATCAGTAAAAGCGCATAGCGCGGAGCCTTCGGGCAGTACCAGGAGAACTTGGGGTTTACTTGGGGAATGTTGTAAGGAGATACTTGGGGTTATTTGGAGTACTTTTGATAAGTCGATTCTAGCGGAGCTAGTTTCGGCTGTAGATACTTGGGATTTACTTGGGGATTTTGCGGTTATTTGGGGATTTACGGAGAACTTGGGTTGTCACGTTAACGTTTGCATTTGTCTTGTACGGTGTGAGCTAGTGACTTAGTGGAACAACAGGGTTAAGGATATCGTAGTTGACGTGCGGAAAGCACCTAACAAAGGAACTTTCGGCACTTTCGGAGAATAATAAGGTCGGCAGTTAAGCTTTATACTCGTCTAGTCATACTTGTGCTTTACTTGTATAGCTTTATCACGGTGCTGGGGAATAAAAGGGAAAACGACTGCAGTTATTGAACCAGAGCGATATAAGCGTCATTGGAATACGGACCTGACCGCGGAGTTGGTGGTTTCAATCCATAGCCGAAATCTCGAACTATTCACATGTCCCACTGAATATCATAGAATATTCGTTTTAATTTTGGAATATCATATGATATTCGTTTTAGTTTAGAATATCATGATATTCGCATAAATGTCCCTTAGTATCACGTGACATACCGACTCTTGTACACATTGGTCTTCTGAGAGCGGTGGTTTGTAAGTAAATGTCATATGACATTGGAGTTTTGTCTGTTCACCCGATATGAGTGCTCGAATTTTAACGTTGACGTCGGATCAACATGGGACAAACCGTGTTTCGCCTGCCCCGGTTATAACGTGAATTTTCCGCACTTTTCCCGTTTGCCAAACAAAACCTGTGCCTTAGATTTTCCTTACCAACCCAGGGTAAAGCGTTTAAAGTCTCCCATTTTCCAACCAAAACCTGTGCCCTAGATTTTCCCTACCAATAACCAGTCTTAGAGAAACCCTTACGTTTAACTTTTCCAATTTTCCAGGTTTAAGAACCTCACCTGTACATCTAACTTTTCTACCAAACATGGGAATATCTAGGCGTTTGAATTTTCAAGTTTTCCCAACCACAGCTATGCTTTCTAATTTTCCTACCAAAACAGCGGAAAATTTGGCCGTCATACAGGAGTGGCTGCGCTGCACTCCTGGTCATAAGTTTTCCTCTGTGGAAAACTGGAAGCTCCTGTGCTATGCATTGGCACCGTTTCTTATAGATCGGCACAGGGTATACGGATATGGAAAATATTCAAATACGTATCCGACATGCTATTGTGTAAATAATTATTTTAGTATAGTTTGCATTGTTTCACCATTAAATTAGATGGAGCTGAAGAAATGAAATTCTGTATTCAAATATGAGCTAAAATATTGAATCACATTCGTGCATAATTCCATGATGAACATGCCAAAATTAAAAAACTTCCGTTTAGCTTGATATTTATCGGAATGACTTCGTATTTTTAAATTATTTCAAAATTAAATACAGTAAAAAATTTACTTCGAATACGCACCGCCAAATATCATGGGTGTAATTGGATAACCGTTTCCGGTAAAAATCTGTGTCCTTTTCCTGTATGCTTCAGCTGAAACATTAATGCAAGCAGCAATACTCTATAGAAACCATTCGAAAGCCCACTATGAATTTTTATAGCAGTTAGCTTTAAGTTAAGATTTAAATGACAATGATGTAGGGTCAGAAATCCAGAAATTTCTGGCGAAGAAGCGCGATATATAATTAGTGAAAAAGATCGCAAGCCAAGCGAGCGAGAAGCCATATGAAATTTTAAAGTGATGAATCTTAATATTAAAACATGATTTTGATCCTTGGTGGAGAGCTAGGCCTGGATTATTCCATACACTAAAAAATGGTGAGTCAAACTGACTCTCTCCGAAATAGGCTTTTCCTGGCTACACAAACTGAGTAAAAATTCGACTCCGCTTGAGTCAAATTGAACATTGATAACACATGATGAAAAGCATAATTTGGGTATGTTACCTTAAGCATGCAGGCATTTGAAAATATACCATATGATATTCGCAGACATTATATTTGGAATATCATGATATTGAAGAACAAAAGGTGACATACACATGATAATAGCAGACAAATATGAATTTTTCAATACGATATAGGGTCTACAAAAAGACAAAATGGTACCCAATAGTCTAATAGGGACATAACATATCCAACGCTGCCCCGGTTATAATAAACGTGAACCCGCATTATACAGGACCGATGTTTGCATCCCACACTTCAATTTATGGGACCCGATGTTTTATGGTTCATCCACGCTACGCTATACTGCCTACGTGACTACTAAAAATAATCCACCCACTTGTTTGCAATTATGATACAAAAACTGTTTTTACAATATTTGATTTTACAGAGAACATACATAGCTAGTCTGTTATGGCGGTAGTCCCTTCGGAGGGAGTAGGGGCAATATGAACACTGTTAAAACGCAGTGTCCGACAATAAGAGTTCCTTTGGACAGACTCTTTGAAATCACTTAATAAAGTCCCTTCAGACAAACTTTTTATTATGCAGTAAGCGGCTTTCCTTCTAACGGAATCAGGACAAAGCAGCTGTACATGCTATAACTATAACGTATTGATAAAGTCGCATATCTGTATGTGCGATAATGTGACAAAGTATATGCCGTTCGGTGGGACTCTCTGTTGTCAAGTGGGTGTTGACTGGGTGTGCGTAACTTTTGGATATATAATTTGTAAACACTGCAATTATAACCTTAGAGACTCTCATGTGGGTATTATTTTTTACAGTAGCGTAGAGAGTATAACGTGTATGACTCATTAGGGTACTCGAAAATTGGAAGTTTGCCTCTAGTTCTTCTAGCGTGCACATAATACCAGGTGCTTACTTGGGAGTTCATTACGGGAGGGTATCAAGTTCGGTATTCTATTAAAAGCCTGTAAACATGCGAATAATTTCTCAAGGGTTTCCGTGGTGTTTTGTTGCAGTTTTGGGAGTACTTTGCCGATATTAATAAGTTTTTTCGCTGGTTTTTCGGTGCTTAAACTTGAATATAACTACTGAGGGAGTATTTAGAGACGAGCTAGCGGGCGCCAAAAGCTCAAGCTTAAGCTGAGACTAAACCTCGGTCTCGGAGACTAAGCATATGCGGGCCTAAGGAAAATTGTCATCGACTTACCAAGCTCTGTTGTAAAATACAATTTTTTTGTTCAGCCCAAGATCCGTATTTCTTGTAAAAAATATCTGAATATTTGTTAAGAAATACCATGGCTGAAACAGAAACATTTACTGTTCGTACCTTGATCACACCCTATACTTTCATAAGCTGCAGGGTCAGATTCAGAAAAGAGTGATGGGCGACGCTCCGTCGTAGATTTATTGAGGAAAAATCGTAAGGTACCACCTACATTTGTAGTTTAAGTTAACATGTTAAGACAACAGTTTGATGTTGTATAATTACGTTTGACTTCTCGTTTGCTTAGCTCATGAGGTGCCATTATATATCACACGCTTTTAGTTAAAAATATCTGGATTCATTACAGAGCTCTCGTGGAACATAAACAGAACGAAAGCTTTGCAGTTGCAAAGCATACGTTAATTCTAAGCAGGTTTTGGTTGTGCTCTTGATATTTATATTTCCATTTGTTAGATTTGCCTATTCCACTATATATTTATAATATTCTAGGCGCAGCTGTAATTACAATTTTTTCCATTTTAATTTTCGGTCGTTTGTTCGACTGTTTTCTAAAGTGTTAAAGAGAAACTTTTTTGCTTAAAATTCAGTATATTTAACAGTTTATACACTGCTGGGCAGATTGCAATCCATTTTAATTCGCAACTGAACAAACATTTGAATTTTGGCGATTTTAGTCTTGTGTATAACATGGAATCGCAATATCATACTTAAAGAAGAGAATCTAGGCCAGAGCGTCAGTTGAAATAGAGAAAATTTACACTTTGTTGCTTTGTGTATGCTTATCTGATATTCTGTCTCGCATTTTTTCAACAAACGTAAGTTTAATATTTAACTAACATTTTTGTGCAAGGTTGAATAATACGGGAACTGTTGATCAGTTTAAAGTTTTAAGCTAAAATCTGAGGTAAAATTTGGTTTTTGATATAGAAGAATTGTATATTCATAAATTTACTGTGCTAAGTTTGCCACAAAATTGGACGTCAACCTATTTGAATTTTGAAATTAAATCTCAACTTTAATACTAAAACTTTAGAAAAATCCATCTGAAAAATATATTTAAAATTACGTAACAACTAAATTTTTACAGTATTGAGTTTTGCTGTTTTTCTGACTTAGCGATTTGACTTTATTCTTAATTGCAAAGTGCTGTATCCGACAACCGTCATAAATTTCTGGTAATTATTAAATAAAATGATGCTAACATTGCATTTGTAGGTTAAGAAATTAGATTGTTACGTCACAAGTTATGGGTCATCCACCTTATAATGCGCGCGCTAATGTAAAAATTTGTCCAACCGCCCGGTAGGGATCTGTGTACAAATCAAAGCTTCAACTAGCGTGTAGGTACAATTTTATGCGGTACGTAGTCACTATTAATTGTCCCGACACTGTCCAAAGGGAGTTGGGACAAAAGATAAAATTTAAGCAAATGTAAATAAGTGTATATATGTGTTTGTGTTGTTGTATGATGTTTGCGATGCTATATCAACACAGTACAATATGTCTTTACGTTCTCGTTGGGGACAACCGGCTTGATAGTGGTCTCGTAATATAGCGTGTTAAAACGACGTCAGGCCTTGCTCAGACCAGGACAAATTCTTACATTAGCGCATGCATTATACCGTAGATGACCCATAACGTGGATGTTCCGTTATCACCATAAGGTTCCATTATTGCCTTTTTTGAAATGCAAAAATATATAAATATGGAAGCGGTGTTTCATCAAGATGTTATAAATGTTCGTGGAATAAAAATCCAAGGTGCTTGATGCATGTTCGAGGATACTGTTACGTTTTGTAGAGATGTATTATTAACGTAAGGTGCCATTATTGTCAGGGACATTGTTTTTGGCAGCAACTAAAATTTGATACAAGCTTAAACATTTTTTTTGTATTGCTATTATTATTATTATTGTTATTATGATTATTACCGTTGTTGTTGTCAATTGTTATTGTTGTCATTATTATTATTATTATTATTTTTGTTCATCATGCACATTTAGTTACTAGTATCCGTATTTTTTCTTTTGCTTGTTATTTAATGATTACTGTGGAATTTCCCACTGGCTGGTTTCCATGTTATTCCCCTCTTAACGAGACAAGTTACATCTTTAGCTCGGGCTGGGTGTGGCTTACGTATTCTGGTGTAACGAATTCGCCTCCTTCGGTTTGGACCTGCCTATTGCTTTCAGTTTTTTGGTTGAATATTTCTAGAATAGTTCTATATACATCTGCAGATCTAGGAAGTCGGACCAGGTAACGCGAGACTAGACAAAACGTGATTAGCTGTTGTAATGTGCGACTAGGTAACGCCTCTATGGGGATCTCTTAATTTTTAATTGTCGGTATAGCTTACTGGATTGTGTTTTAATATGTATATTTATGTACGTATCGATTTTGATTGTTGCTGCCGTATCACGTAGTAGGCTATACAGTAAGGAGACCTTGGCTCACGGTTTGTATCACCCCTTGAAATGTTCTCCCCTCCCTTTGGTACCGTCCTTTAACTAAGGGAACTTCACGCTTCTCCGTTTAGTTCTTTCTTACCCGCTGTCTCCTTCTGATGTCACGAAATTGACTAAATCATGATACTTGCACGACTTGACTAGAGTTTGTTGACTAGAATTGGCTGACTAGAATCGACTAGATATCACTCTGCTGCTTTCAATCAGAATCTAGTGTATTTGCTCTTAGGATTACGCATAAGGAAACAGGGCAGAAAATTTTCAAAATTCACGGTAATTGCACACGTATGTGCTGGCAAACTACCCGGGGGTGAGGAAACGGCCGAATGCTAGTTCTGGGGTCCACAGACGCATTGTCGAGTATCTTGGTCCGAATCTTGAGAACTTAGGGTTTTAGGTGAACCCCGCGTAAGCCTCGTTTTAACCTACGCATAGTTTCTACTGAAAGTTGGGTCCAGCCCCCATGCTCACCGAGATTTGACTGGAATTAACTCATTGCTATGAGCTGACAAGAAACATATTCGCGCAGTAAGAGTTGCTTCGCGTAGACATTGAAGGTGCAGTCTTTGAAAATCGGCAATCTGAGGGGTGGCAATAGGGTCTATAAGGCCCGAACGGTCGCTGAGGACTGGGTGTGGCTACTTGATTTATCGGGTTGTCTTGAATGCCTCTAATATATCGCTGATTCAAACGACCCCTCGCACTCACGCCCGAATTTCAATTCATACCCTTCCCGGGAAAACTTTAAATACATTTATATAATAACGCGTGCAGGAAATTGCTTATCGATGCTGAAATTTCGCTGTAGCAAATACAAAAAGGGGACAGCCTTTCCAGTCTCCCCCCTAAGTTCCCCAAAGCGTGTTATGAGCCAGTGTCGCATTAAGTTTAAAGTTCTATCCGGATTTCGGTTAACCGGAAGGCAACTTCCAGCATAGATACCGATGTCCCCTCGTGTGGAAGTAGTTGCCTGTGGTGTATTGAACGCGAATTTTGCAGCCTTCCTGTAATCACACAATTTAAATACGTGTCAGTTTTCAAAGCCACCCCAAGACAGCTGAAACTGCATTGGACGTCGGCAGAACTTGATAGGGGAGTCTCAGCTCGGAGGAGACGCTGTACGCGTCGTAAGGGGGAAAAGACAAGATTTTAGGTGGTTTTGAATTTTGAAATTTTGAAATTTTCAGTTAAGCAACGCCTCGCCTCAGCCTAGGGAGATAGTTTGTTTAGGATTGGGGGGTAGTTGTGTTTTTGGGTTTAGGACATGCAAAGGGGGAAGGAGAAAATTATGTTTTATGCAAGGGTCCAGCAGGATTTTAGACACAGTTGAGAATTGAGTGGAGTAACGGTTAAGGATGTTTTTTGTGATATGGTTGAGCTTGGGTGAGAATGACTTGTTTCATTTTTAAATTCAGGTTCGGAGCTGGCGTTCGGCACACCGGATTGGCTGAGTAAGCCGTCCCGGCTGCCGTTTTAGGTCAACAATCAGGAGTTTGCGAAAATTTTGGAATTTAGGGGGCACTGATTTTTGAAATATTTTTATAATTTGGGGCTCTCGGGATTTAAAAACCGGTTCCAATCGTTTTGGGACTCGTTGTTTTAGCCAAGAAGGCCACTCCGAACCTGCGCTGAAAAAGGGCATTTGGAAATTTAGGGCAAATTTAGGTCATGCATACTGGTTGCAGATTGGGTTTTTAGGAAGAATTCGATGTGCATTTTCTAAGATATAGAGCGGAGACTGGTATTAGACGATACTCCGCATCTTACCAACTCAGGAAACCACCTTAATTACGGCTTGCAAGGCAGCAGTTAAAAGTTATATACTTTTGAACATTTTGAAATTTTGTGTATACCCGTCCAGAGACCCGGGTCTGAAAAATGCGATTTTCATTTTTCTGAGATCGGACGTTAAAATTTGTACTGTTCAACTCAGCTCTCTGAGATGATCAAGAAAACCACCCCAAACCTCACCCGGAAACCAATAGATAAAAAGTTATGGACCTGTGGAGCTTTCGAGATTTAACGTGTACACGCTTTTACGGATCCCGGTCCAAAAACGCGATTTTCACTTTTCCGGGGTTGGGCGCTAAAATTGGTATCAATCGATTCAGCTCATCAAGCTGGTTAAGAAAACCACCCCAAACTCTGTCCGCAAATCCATGCATAAGGAGTTATGGTCAATCAAAGCTTTTTAAGATTTTACGTGTGTACGCTTTACGGATCGGATCCTGAAAAATGCGATTTTTACTTTTTCACGATCCACCATAAAAATGGATACCATTCGATTCCGCGCATCGCGCTGAGTAAGAAAACCACCCCAAACTGGGCTCGCAAATCAAAACTTAAAAAATTACGACCATTTGAAAATTTTGGTAATTTACATATACACACAAATTACGGATCCGGTTCGAAAAACGCGATTTCAACTTTTTCGAGCTATTGTGTTAAAATAGGTATCATTCGATTCGGCTAGCTGAGTAGAGCAAGAAAACTACCGCGAACAGTATCCGCAAAGGAATACTTCAAAAGTTATGGTCCGTTGAAAATTCTGAAAATTTGCGTGTATATGCTTTACGGAGCGGACCTCAAGAACGCGATTTTCACTTTTACAGAACGCAACGTTAAAAATGGTACCGTTCGATATCCCTCGTTTTTCTGGTTCAGAAAACTACCCCTAACACGGTCCGCAAATGGACATTTGCAAAGTTATGGCCCGTTGAGGCTTTGAAAATTTCGTGTTTTTAGCACTTGGCTAGTGAGAATCGGAAGTTGTGGTTCTCAGTTTTCTGGAGTCCATCATTAAATTTGGAACAATTCAATCTAGAGCATTGTTTCGTTTAGTAAAACCACCCCGAACAGGGCCTGCTCGCGAAAATCTGGGGGAGCTGTGATTCGATGAGACCTTTGAATTTTGCACGTCCACACTCAGTGGGGCCTAGCCTTGCAGGGAGACCACTACCATTTGGGAATGTGAGTTGGTCTGGTAATAAGCATGATAAGGCATATTTAGACTAATTTATATCGCTGGGTAAGGTTTAAGTCAATTTATTAAAGGGGATGACTTAGCGACAATCTCTCGAATTAGGCATTTTAGGCATAAGGACATAGGATCTTGGACTTTCACGTATGCATACTGGTATCATGTTTCGGGTATTTTGAATTTTATTGCTTATCTCTTTTTACTTACTTTATGTTGTATTCCCTTGGTGTTTTTTCTGCACTGGTTATGCTGTTTCATTTCGTACTCCCCATTTTGCGAGCTAGGTAGATATCTTGTAAACAGTGTGCGCATATTCGGACCCAGTAAACTCAGTAAAGTAGTAAAGGGGCACCCCCCCACGACAAAAGCTGCACGTGGTTCTCCTGTTTTGTAAGGGGACATGAGTGAACCCCGTCAAAATATTTTTTGGCTCTTGCACCTTATCGCATTTCTGTCTACAGACTCCTTCTAGGGATGACTATCATTAGCCCCCTCAGGACTTCCCGTTTGGAAATTACCCGTTAAACCGTCATCCAATCAGCGGCTTTTAAATGTTAATTCTGCCCTTGTTTTCGCATTGGTTGATCACATCTCGGAGATTTTAAGCCAATGAAAAGAAAGTATGGTGTCTGTTTCTGGGGCGCGCTGATTGGTCGAAATTTGGGCCTAGCGCACTATATAAGAGCGGTGCACAGGCTGAACATTCAGTTCAGTTTTAAAATTTTCGGTTTTTGTTCGCGTGCTCGAGCCGCGACAGCAAACCGATCTCTCTGCACACGGAGGCGACTTAGTGTGCACGAGAGTTTCGGGGCGCTGATGCAAGGGGGGGTTATGCGCGTTTCGCGCAGAGGTAAAATTTTGTAAGAATTTTAAGGGGGGCCCGGTTAGAATTTTCCGGCTACACGAAGGGGGTGTGGTTAAATTTTTGGCCTAGAATTTTGCCTGTCGTTGGCGACAACGCTGGTGTAAGATTTTTGGTACAAATTTTGGGGGAAAATCATAAATCAAGAAAACCTGCAAGGAGGTGCCATTAGACAGCGAATGCAGAAAAATAGGCACATATAGGAATAACCTAAACATTCGCTGGTGGATTGTCAGCTTGACAGGGAAGCCAATACAGCCTAATGCTAAGCATTTAGGAAATGTCAGACAAAAGAGCTAAGACCCTGTCGCTCAGAAAATTTCAGTGTACCCCGTGATTTAGGGCAATTCTAGCTAGGCCCCAGCGAACTAAGTGATTAACAGGTCTCGACCAGTTGACAATCAAACTGCTGAATGTGCAGCCTGTGAAAAATCAAACTTAGGGCTATAGAGCCGCGCTACACTCGGAAACAGACACGGCTTAAATGACCAAACCCTGATATAGGTTCTTTTCTGGAAACCTGATAGGCCTAGGTCTCGGAACCCGATGGGGGACTTAATGATTTCCCAGTATCCCCCTAAACTTTTCGTCTTACATGTGCAGCTTATCAGGAATCATCTGTTATAACTCGCGGCGAGTCCAATCAATGATAACCATACAATCATAGGGGTGTAAGGTCTTAAGCCCTAGCATAGCACGTCGACACGCCTAAGAATATTCAAGGGGGCGTCTGCAGGATAAGTGGTTACAGTGGTCAGACTCGCCGTCTTAAGGCATAACCCGTACTGGGAGTAAATCACCTGTGGCAAGACCTGGCACACATTCAAATAATACTCTGTGCATGATGGTGGTTGTAGTAGCAAATCTAGAGTTAGCAACCTTGCCTTATAGCAATTACTATTAAGTTCTAAGTTAGCAATCGTAAGCTCACTTAACTTAACGCAGTCGACGGAAATTTCCATCAAGCGCGCATTTATTAGATCAAGGTATTATCATTTAGGAGATGTCTGTGTTGTACATATATGTACAGAACTACAATAAACCAAAACTTTAACTAGAGTTCAATCTTGAACCCAGAGCGTTAAGCAAATTCCTGGCCTAAGAGCCATGGCTAAAAATTGAAATAAACTACAGAGCTAAAGAGACTCGAGCTTTCGAATGATTATGAAAATTTCACGACTAACAGAGTCTCAGAAAAAAATGAATAAATAGCCCTGGTTCGAATCAGTGGCAAGTAAAATCGATTAGAAACCTCAAAGGCTAGGATCGATCCGCCTTTCTGTCAAAACGGTCTATGACCAAGTAAAACAAAATCCGGTTGAACCAACCAATTTCTAAGACTAAGACTAAGGCTTAAGCTATATCCATGACCAAGTGTCATTAAGTCTAATCATAAAAATAGTTGTGGGCACACAGTCGTACTAAAATCCACGGAGAAAAAGCTAATTGTTGCTGGTGCGACCTACCTACACGCACTCGGAGGTTCGCTAGAGCTTAGAGCATAGGCAGGCTTAGGCGTAGAGCGATATCGGGATTTTGTGACTCTCAAAACCTGATATCACGCCGGGGGACCGTCATCCTCTAGGCAAGTAGCTTACTTTGGCAGATCCACGGCCACGAACACCCGTGAGAGTATCATCTCGGATTCGTCCGCAGGGATACTCGTTGATCGTACCCGTAACACTTGGGGGCTACTCCGTGGAATTTTTCTGTTTTCTGTTGTTCCTTAATTGAATTTCTTAAATTAACTTGCCTTACAGGCAATCTTTAAACTGTTAAATTGCTCGACCAATTTTGACAAGTAGCCAACGCTAGATCACCCCCCTTCCCCCCACCTTATTGATTCAACTGTGTGCTTGCAACTATTCCTCCTAAAGTTTTGGTTTATAAGCGATAATTTAATTTAAGTTTGGGGACCTCTCGCACAGGACTAGGCAAAACTCCGAGAGGTCCAGATTTCGCACACCTACTCTAGATACTGGTGTTTTAAATTCAGTATTCGTGATTCTAAAACTAGCTGCTTCAGGTTTAGGCAAAATTCGAGCAGCTACAGCTTTCGCCCACTAAACATTAGGCTAGTTCAATTAGTTGTTGCAACTATGCTAAACAGGCTGCCCTCTCTAAATAAACTCTGGGCAGCCTATGATTACTCTAGCGGAATCTTACGTACGTACTACTGTTTTAACTATGCTATGTACATATTGTGAACTTGTTGGGAGTTTGTCGAGCGTCCGCCAATGAGTCCCTCCAAGGTTTTTAGCCCAAAATTCACAAATTCTGTGGCATAACGAAAAATTTCCATTGTGCTACCTAAGCTTTGTTCACCACCCCCAACCGGACGCCATTTGCTCGAATTGAGCACATGGTCCAAAGCTTGACAAGCTCCCAGCATCTTACGTAAGGCGCCTAACCCCCCTTAGACCGGTTTCTTCTTCAATTACTGGGAAAATTTCTTTGAGCAAAACATTTACTCACACTATTTCGAAACCCGACCTTCGATGGAAGGGATGCACAAGAACACTCACATAACCCGGGGAACAGTTGCGGTCGACTGCGGTTCAACGGCTATCCCACACTCAACTTGAGACTAAGATTACACATATCACAGCGTGCACCTTTCGACTGGGTGTATCGACAACATGCTAAAACCGCACCATTAGCCCAGAATGAAAGTAACAGCTCTAGCAAAAATGTACAACCCCTCCGAAACTATGTCTTTTTGTCAATAACGAAAATCCTGCTTTTGCAAACCCACCCCTACGGCACGTGTTGCCTTCTCCCCAACGGATTTACGGAAAACGCGCGCACAAAATTAAACAATTTTCAACACTCAAGCCAAAACCTAACATGTCGGTTTGAATTATATACCGAATTTCTTTCGGTTACATGTGCCGCACGATTTCCGAATTTCCCCACTTAGATTGAGTGCTCAGATCAGATCGCCTTGCCAAATATGCAACGAAAACTGTTAAACGCAGCAAATTTTTTCAAGATTCCATCTGCTTCCCTCCCAAAACCCACAGGGAAGTGACAGTTCGTCCCTCAGGTTGGGACTTGTCGACAAATCACCCCTAGCTATCCTTACGGATCAGTACGGACCAGAACAGACCTGAGCACTCGGTCCAGCACAAAATGAATGTGGCGCCCATTCAATACATATCCACATTGATGTCATGGAATATACCAACTCGTTCAAAGGGAGGATCTTGTGGAACTGAAATCAACAAACTCATCTTGAACAGAAACTAACTGAAACATTCCTTGTATCTCATACACACCCAGGAGATCCTCTCATATTATAGTATGCATGTGTGAAATTAAAACCGCGAGTCGGATGCTGGTTGTATGTACAAAAGCCGTATCCGATACTAGTAAACATGCTCCCCAAGCAAAATACCATTGTCAAGGAAAATAAAGCCTCCGAATAAGAACAGCTATATACCTCAGAGTATAAGCATATACATAACCCGAATCCTTAGAACCTTAGCCTAAAACTGGCAAAACACAAGTGTATTAAACAATAATTAGAGACTAAAACCTCAGTACACTTGGGGGTTGGACATTCTCGAACTCAATTATGAAGTTTCAATCATGAATTTCTGATAGGTACTGTCAAACAGACTAAATACCCACATCCTTTTGACAAGCCTAACCCAACCTTTGCGGATGTCCATCAACCAGGTTGGCTGAGTCAATTACCCACAACACAAGACCTTACCCCCCGACACAACTCATACCAGGATTCTAGCACTCAGTGAACCTAAAACAAAAATTGCAAGCCAAACAGCTGTACTCATTGCCACTTCGAGACCGGGCGGGGTCCGGCCAGATCTCAATGGGTTTCGAGGGAATGTACCTCCCTAGGGTCGGCCAACCTATCAGGAGGGAAATTCAGGCTATGAAGTATAGTTATCAAAGGAATGGCCAGTTTCCTGGAGATAAGTTACCCTGCTATCAAGCACGTTGCACACCATGTTCAAGTACCATCAGAAATTGTCCCAAAACTTACCACACCCCGTGTCAGAATTATTTATCCGTTCGACCCCCGCACAAAACACAACGGAAAATCTGCTAAAACCCAGCGTAACTTAAAAACCCATAAGCGGACTAAGGAAAGTAAATGGCACAATGCCCCGGGATGTAAAACCAAAAAGGTGATATAATTCTGTGTCATGATTAATTCTTAGCGCACCCTTAAAACCCTGACAGCCAGGTCTATAACAACAACTGTCGTAAGGGTGCTGCTGCACTTGAGCGCAAAATCGGAAACCTGATTTAGCTGGCGACGGCAAACTGAACTCACACGGAGACTCGAAACTCCCCAAGAACATTTGGAACTCCAGTGTAAGAACCGCGCGGATTGCATACGGAGGACTATGTTACTGGGAGAAATAGAGTCGGAACGTTAACAAGAGGGCGTCATGTTTTACCAAACCCCAACTTACCACCAGTTGGACAACTTACTTTATTCCCCAGGGCTAAGCCGCCAGGCCCTGGACGTACAAAAATGACCCCCTCTTTTCAACAACTCCAATTAACTGGGTGTAGGAATGTGACCACTGGAAAGGAGCATCCACGGGTCACCGCACAGTTAATTCGGCCCCTATCGGATATTCTCGCCAGTCTCGACTCGTGAAGTTAGGGGAATTTATCGAGCGGGAGGCAGAATTCCGAGGTCACACCATCCCATAAATTTTACGCAGCGTTTTTCAAAAATGGTGTGGCTTAGGGTAAAATTTCTTTTAATTTGAATTTGAATTGTTGAGTAATTGAACGAGTTTGATCGTTTAATTATTAACGGCAAGACGAGGAGGGGCAGGACGACCGAAATTGTCTTTGACAACTCTTTTCAGTAAACGGAATGGGATACCATATCAGTGAGATACCTAATTCTAGGGTGGTACTAGAATTACTCATTTGTATACTGTCCCTATTCCATCAACACGCCCTTGGGCTCGAGCTAAGGGAATCACACACATGACAAGCCGTACAAATTATTTTCAAGGCAAAATTAGTCCTGTCAACCCGAGACTGACCGTAAAAATTTTTTCTTGAAGGCCAAGCTCAACACGTTCAGTGGTTGCGCGCTCTGAGGGTTTCGATTATCAATCCGAAATTCCTAGTGACCACCCGGACAGATTGACACCGGTAGAGCCGTATTATTTATGTTATTATGAAGTTTGAATTTGCTGTACCGGAGAACGCCGGACGTAGGAAACGTGCCGAGTTAGTAGGGGTCAGCCCAGTTGGTCCATTGGGGCACGAGATAACGCACCCTCAGTCGGTAGGGGTGGGCAGCTCCGTGTAACCCATGGGGAACTGTGATTTTATTTATTTGATGAATTGAATGACAAATTGAGCCTTTTAAATTCCCCACGGGTACGTTACCCAAATTTAAATTCCCAACCAAAAGAGTTGAGGATAAGTGTCCGACTAAAACCAAAATTTCATGAGGCCTTCAAAAAGTCGGCACAGAACCAAAGCATAGTTCTACATAGGACTATTCCAGTAACTCGATTGACAGTTGATCCCCCACCCACTTAAATGATTCAAATCAGTCCTCGAGGACTTGAATCTAGTCGCGTGGTCCAAACCCCCCACCAGAACCAAAACCAAAAGAGCGCCACCCGACGACCAATTCCTACCGAATAAAATTACTGACATAACGACGTCTCGACACGCGAAAAAACAAAAAGACAAAAAAAAGAAGAGAGAGTTTAAATTTACTGAACTAGGAACATGGAACGTACTTTGGAATATCGGTTTGGAATGAATATCAAAATGAACATTGAAACACTACTTGAAATTTGTTGCCTGGACATAGAAACATCCTTTGATATGAATACGATCATAAAACTAGCACTGGACAATTAGAACATTTCGAAACCATGACAGTTAGTTGCGAAAACAGTGGAACCATACGCGCCCACCTTTACCTGTCTTGGATAATAGCGAATGCGAGTGTGCCCCATACTCCACGAAAATGATTGCTGCCCCTCCCCTCTTGATGTTACGCTTGAAATGACCAACCCAAGTCCCCACACCCGCTGTTCTATCTCTTACCCCAGCGCTCAATGAGTTATTTTGTAATTAGTGGTGAGATTCCCTTACCCTGTTCTGTATGGAAGTTAATGTCGATGCCTATGCACTATGCAGGCAAGTCCTGCCCGATGATTACTTGGAAATTTCTCGCAAACCCGATTTTATTGTACCATAACTGTACCATAACCACTGTGGATACCTGAGACCGTCAATGGACTTTTGCTCTGCCCCCTGGCGTGCAAAGGCTCACTTAAAAACAAAAAATTACAATAAAAATAATAAAAACCTATAAAAATAAACAAAAAGAAAAATTGTGTTTATGGTTGTAGCACGAAACTGCTTACACAGATCCGGAATTATTTGGCTGCATAGCGCTCCGCCTACCGGAACCGGAATCGAACTATAGACCCCAACAAAAAATGCGTTTATGAGTCTCCTTGGAAGCGGCCATTATAGCCGATAAAGGATGTATGTATCCGGGTAACCTATTTTCGGAAAAACGTACCGCCACTTCTATATACCCCCTAACTTTGTACATGGACCCCTGAAACGGGAGACCAACTTGTAAATCCGCACAGAAACCTTGCCTGACACCTACATTTGTGCATATTTAAAAATGGGATAGCAATCCCCCACTAAAATCTTTACTTGAGTACCTTAACCAAGGGGTCTTAGGCGCTGAAACCCCTGTATTGACCATTTAGCACATTACATGCATACCAAAGCTGCTAGTGCACTCAAATTCTCAGATCGCGGCCTAAATCTTTGGGCTCGGGTTCTGCTGGAGTGCCGGGTCCCGAGTGATCGCCCCCTCCCAACGGCCGACTATTTCCCTCGTCGGCCCGAACCAGAGAATTACCTCTTTCATTTCTGACTAGAACTTTTACAAATTTCTAAGTTCTCATGTCGCACATGTCACACTGTAGACTGTGTATAGGGTGCCGTCCCAAGTATAACACTTGTGAGTCATATACTTTAGTAAACATATAAGAAAGTTTGTGATGTTGCCTTGTCGGTTCCGGCTTCCGTCAATGTATATAGAAATTGTACAGAACCGACAATTGGGCTTTTGCCTTGCACTTTTGTGCTCAGAAGACCCTTTACAAGCTGGATTATTAAGAGCTCTTTTGAAAAGCGACTTTCGCAGTCGCAGAATCACCTAACCAAGCTTCCCTAGAAGCCTATCAGACAACGAAAGGAAAAGAAATTGGCCGAGAAAAGCAGTGGGTCTAAGACTAATGGTGACACTAACCTACCCCTCGCCGATGATCGTTACATCAAACGGAGATACCA
Source organism: Enoplolaimus lenunculus (assembly GCA_030248215.1). Classification (NCBI taxonomy): domain Eukaryota; kingdom Metazoa; phylum Nematoda; class Enoplea; order Enoplida; family Thoracostomopsidae; genus Enoplolaimus; species Enoplolaimus lenunculus. Next base: position 36,044 of record JASANG010001828.1, read on the forward strand.
CTTGTATGAGAAGGAGAGTAGGTTTCACGCAACCGTATTAGGACCCAATTCCCTGTGACCGCCCCACTATCTTGAGAATCCGGAGCAATAAATAAAATACTATGACGCTTAGTACATCCTAGTTAAGTAGTGTCTTGAACCATTTCCCTAGAGCGTTAATTAAGGAGGCGCAATGTATTTTATCCCATAGCCTTAAAGGCGAAACCTAAAATCAAACAACTATAGGTTGTTGTGTGTGACTATGGCAGGGCGCAAGCATGGAAATCATAGGATATAAGGTGAATTTTGAATTGTAATCTTTCAGTAAAAGGAACTATAGCTTCTCCCTAACCTCAAGCAGACATGGGCAGTCCCATAGAAGATTCAAGCCTGAAATGGCCTGCAGACTCGCCTATGCCCCTCTCCCAACTCTTAACGTTGATTGCTTGCGCCTGAAGTCATTCTTAAGGCTCTTTCTGAGCAATTGAGATATTACTTATAGGGGAGGAAGGGCAGTTTCCACCTGGCTGTATCAGAACCTAGCTCCCTACGACTATTCTATCACCCTGAGGGTCTAAAGCATGATAAGTATGACGCCATGATACTCAGTACCTACTGGCTAAGTAAAGTCTCGTCAAACAGGCCCCTTTTTCTCAACTCATAGACAAAGAAAACGTAGAGCATTTAATTCCATGGCGTTGAGCTAGACCCTGCAAGACAGGCAAACGAGAACTCCTGTAGGAGGGCCATAGCAAGGCACAGGAAGCAAGATTAGGGGATTTCTAATGTCCCTTATTGTTACGTAAAAGAATCCAGAGTAAAACGGCATATGTTAGGTACGACGGGCGACTTAAAATTTAACGGTAAGAAGAAACTAGGCTCTCCTATAACATCCGCCAGCCAGGTGCAACCCCTGTCATAGGGAAAATTTAAGCTAAAGGTGGCCTGGGTATTCGCAAATATTCCCTTTCTGTTAAAACTTGTCACTGACTGCTTTCTCTCTGTGCAATTTCGCCCCTACGCTGTTGTGGTAAACAAAAATTACACCTAACAACAACACTTGTGAGAGAGCGATTTTAAGGTTCACTTAAGAATGAGCACTAAGAAAGTGCTATCGATCCAGCTCGCAACGGTTGTACAGAGCCGATTGTGAATAAACCAGCTCGGGTTTTTCCCATGCACTCCTATTGGTGCAAGGAGCCCTTTTTAGAGCTGGAGCAGTATCAGTTTTTTTGAATGCTGCTCGCGTAGCCGCAGTATGACGAGGTCAGAAACCCAAACTCAAGGGTCAGGGTACTAGAATTCTGCAGAAAATAGGGCTAAGCCTCCCGAAAATGTCTGTATGACCTATGAACTTGCATACAGGGTATCCTGAAATCGTGCCGGGATTACCCCATAAAAATGCCGAATAAAGGAACTAAGCAATTAAACAGCCCAAATAAATTGGGGGCACGAGTGATTATCCTTATTCACGAGGTGCCGTTTGAATTCAACACCCGACCTCCGACAGGAAATAGTAGCACGATGTCAAGTATCCCCTGTATACCCTGTGAAATTAAGGGTCGCAATCTCTCATGAATCGTCTGATACCCCTTGTATATCTCGCCCCTATGTCATTCCCTGGCACTTTGGCAGAATTAAGACGCCCAAGAATAAGTGTGCTAGCACTATTCAAGGAAAGTTTGCACATTAATATATAAACTATGTAATAAAATCATGTCAGATTAAACTCCTTAAAGTACTTAAAACATAGAACCATGACTGGCCCATGTGTGCTAACTCCCCCATACCCTAGAAACCTTAAATTAAAATAGCTGGTATCAGGCTGTATCACCAGCAGCCGAGCCAACCATCCCCCCATTCACTCAAGTGGAATCCGATCACCTAGGAGTAAGTGCGCTAGCATTTTTTTATTGAGAGTATAAACTGCTGCATATCAGT
>JASANG010003385.1:0-37950 GCA_030248215.1 Enoplolaimus lenunculus
CTCAGCGGAGTCACGGATCCAGTGGTATCCCTACAGTATTGTTTAAAAAGACATCTACGGATGTTTCAAGTAGGTTCAAGGCTAAAATACGCGAAGACTACAGACTTAATACGCACCGGTCCGTAGCTTAGCTCACGTTGCTGGACGACTTACAAACAAGGTTGAAAATTTTCTGAAGGGGGCAAAATTCGTTCAGGAGGCTGAACCCTCCTGGACTTCTTCTGGCCAAAGGCCCGCTTACGCAAGAATATTTCGTTGAAATTTCTCAGTTTACATATCGGCACAATTGATTTATTAACCGCATGTTAATACGTTTAGTTGGGTCGTTATCTTCCAACGGGACTAAAGCTCGCGTTTATTTTAGATTAGTTATCTGCTCAGGCCTAGCAATTAGGCTTAAGAATATGTTTATTAGCCAAAATTTGTACATGTGAATTTTTGGCCAAAACGTCCAAGTGTAACTTTAAGGTTATTACCAAGCACGTAGCTGGCATTTTTAATCGGAATGTGTGTACAACCAAGAGTCTACAGTAAACGTTGATTTTTACTAATTTTACACACGAAACAAGCTGAAACCTTGGCACAGTATTTCAAAATGAACCCAATAAATGTCGATTTGCTTTGTGCGTTTGAAACAGTGAGTCGATCGTCTAGATTCGTCAGATTCGTCCTTTAGATACTTGTAAAATACTGAAGAAAATCTTGCGACCGAAGCAAGTGAGAAGCTAATATTGGTATAAAATTAGGTGTAAAACGAACGATGTGAATATAAATTTGCGTGACACAAATAAGAGGAGGTAATTAGAGGGTTTCCCATTGGTAAACTGGCCGCACTACAAATTTAAGTGAATTGATTTTAACTCAGAATGAGTTGAATCGTTTCGTCTTAGTTAGGATGATCAGAACGCAGAATGTTGACTTAATTCAATTTATTCTGAGTTAAGTAATCAACTCACCCAGCGCAGGGCCGGAGCAGCCACCTCCCATACCTCCCATTTGCGGCCCCCCCACCCCTGAAGGGGTTCACACTAACCGGTTGAAACAAAAACCGCATAAGTTTTAAAATGCGTCTGACTTCTCGCTCGCGAGTTTGGGGGCCCCACCCTGGAATTTGGGGGGAGCTATCAACCATGCCTGCTCCGGCGCTGACCCAGAGTCAACCGATCTGGGAGTGAGAATAAACTCAACTCAGAGTAAGTTTTAATGTTTACTGATATTAATTCAGAAGTAACCAACTCGCTAGAAGAATTGATTAATCAACTCATTGGAATTTACAGTGCATAATGATTAAAACAAAATCCTGGCTGTGCCCGTAATCTATAGATACTCGTTGCTATGTTTATTTTGGAATTGTTATAAATCAAAAATTTCAATAATTGAATGAACTCGATGTAAAGCTGTGAACACCGCCCACAGTCAACTCATGGGTGAGCGACAAAACAATTTTAAGAAGAACATAACGCGATTACTCACAAGCGGAACTAAACCTATTCTAGGAAGGTCAAAAATTTTTCAAGGGGGTTAAACAACTTTAGACCCCCCTTTTGGCCACGAACCTGTAAGTGGACACCGAAGTGGACATTGGTGAATGGCACAGCGGGTTGTTATAGCAATTGTTATAATTGGTCTGTTTACCTATAATGATTTTATTGTACACTACACATGGTAACTACCAGGGGGCATATTCAACGAGGAGATAGGCAGAGGTGGATCCAAACTCAATCAGAGTTGAGTTGATTCTCACTCTGTGAGTTGAGCTGTTTTTGGCTAAGCTGATTTAAATTAACTCAGATCAAGTTGAATTGAGTCAGAACGCTGAGTACGGATAGTCCTAACTGAGATTGAGTGATATAAACTCATTCTGCGTATTAAAATCAACTCACTGAAATTTACAATTGAGAATCGAACAGTTTAACTTCGAACATCATTTTGTTTTAAAGTTACTGCGATTTTAACTCAAAAAGTTATGTGTCATATTTAGACAAAAGGGGTCGGAATGGTGCAGATTGGTTATTTGCCCTCCCCCCGCACGGCTTCAAACTTTTATGAGAGGGTCGGTTCAACAGGGCAGAAAAATATTCGCTTTGATATAAGACTAGCGCATACTTGAGGACCATTTCAACAGCAGTATAAGCATATTCTTAAGCCTAAAGCCTAAGCCTAAACTCAGGGACATCCGCAGAAAATTATGTTTGGGGGTATACCGAACAGCAGCTCAAAATTGTTTACTTATATAGACAGAGTCAATTTGAGGTGGGGGCACCAGCCAAGTTTGCGAGGACACGGCCCTTGAATGTTACCCCGTAGGAACGCCCATGCGCAAACCTAAGCCTAAGACTGGCTTAGGCTTAGGATTAGGCTTATAGGCTTAGGCTTACGCCTAAGCCTAAACAACAAAATTAGTCTAAAGCTTTAGCTTAGGCTTAAGCCTAAGCCTAAGCCTAAACAAAATTAGTCTAAAGCTTTAGCTTTAGGCATTCCAGTCCCGGACTAAGCGACTCATCCCTAGCTACAGATGGGCCGACGCAACATGTAATGTGTCTTTAAATCCGCTGCACTGCATCTGTGTTCAAATCAGGCCCATAGCCAACTCGGCGTGCGATGTGCGGGAGCGGCCAAAAATACTATTTGAGAAGCATGGGGTGAAGAAGGTCATTTTATTTTTTGACAATTTACTCTCATGAAAGCCAGTCCAGCTGAATCATACAATTTTAACCCTTTCTCACATGAATATTTTTAATTTCATATGCGATGTAATTTCAAGGTATGATTCGATCCCCAGTCTCTCGGACGGGAGGCGTTTACGATGACCACTCAGCTGTAGGAGCTTGATGCTCGAGCCCTAGAAAGCTCTCACGTTTTGTAGATATTTTGCACTGCGCATATATGTTAGAATGGTTAAACGCTGGTTACAGTGTGTGTATTGCTCGTGTATAGTTGCTCATAGTATACTCTATGAGTTAAAAGGTTAAGGTAAACGCAAGTTTAAAGGTATTTAGTTCTACTTACCAATACAACAGGTAGTTGCTATGTGCAGTTTAAGTTTAAGCCTTAATAAGCGTCATATATTATTGACTTTATAATTCTATAGTTCTACGTTATGGCTGGAACGAGCTATAAGCTTGTTGTTCTCAGAAAACGAGTTCTTAAGATATTAGTTTACATTTACACAATTTTAGAAAAAACACTGCAATTTTTGCTAGCGCCAATCAGCACAGCATCCGACATCTGCAAAGTGTTTGCATTCAGGCTTTGTTGCTTAATTTTGCATTCGTCAGTTGTTAATAGTTTAAAAACAACAACGATAACAATGGAATAAGTTTATTAATGTTTTAGCAGTGGCCCGGCACGCCCGTAGCCAGCTCGTCTTGGTAGGAGGGGGGACGAAAATCTTTCAGGTGGGAAATACAAGGCTTTCGTTGACGTACAAGCAATGTTTAAAATTTTCGGCCCATGTAAAGATTAGGGGCGGAACGTTTTGTGTGGAACGGGACTGCAATAGAGTAAGCTTAAGCTATAGATTAATTTTTTTTCTTGGCTTAGGCTTAGGCTTAGCCGTAGGAATATGCTCATTCTTACGCTTACGCTTAGGCTTAGAGTTAGGCACAGGTTTAGAAATATGCTTATATATAACACTGTTCCGCCCCTGTTGTTTACATTGGCCAAATTGTCTAAGTGGGCCAAAATTTTTCTTGGGGGGCTGAGCCGGTCCTGCATCTCTCCATGGTCACGAAGCCTCGGCCTGGTTGTAGCAACTTCGGAAAATGTTATGTTTACTTCACGAGGGAACCCAGAAATTCATTTGACATTTTTTCGATAAAGTTTTCAAAAGTTACACATTTGGAACATTGCGGTCGAAAACAATTTCGTTGAACCAATTGGAGTTTCCAAGAATACGGTCGTGTTATGTTAATGGGTCTTGTTGGAAAATTGCCAAGATATACGTACTTGTTTGCACTATAGCAGGGAAACTTTTTGGCTCCTGCTGCAAAATTTTCAACCTTGCGTGTAAATCATTGAAAACCCTTGTATGCGCCTCTTGGCAAAATTTATAGCTTCCCCCAGCAAGGTAAGCTGGCTACGGACCTGCCGGAAACGTATAATTTTTAATACAACGCAGCCAAATTTATGATCTTTCCCATCCAGTTCTATTAAAATGCTCTCGTCGCCGCTTGTATTTGGGAACAAAACCGATTTGGTATATTTTTCTAGCGAATTTTCTGGTTGTATCTGCAAGGGTTGCGCTATACTCACTGCACGCCGCCGCTCATCGACGCGTGTCACAATAGAATTTATGTATTAAAAATAGCCGCACGTCATCAAAGAGACTGCGCCCTTGTTATAGCTAGCAACCTATACAGCGGCGCGCAGCGGCGTCTGGCACAGTAAAAGTATATAGTGCCACCCTAAATGTTTCCTCGTTGCTATGCGTTGAAATTGTTAACTTACTGTTAACCAGGGTGCAACCGGAGGTGGAAAATACCGGAGTCGGAGCCCGAGGTCATCGAAACGCCGGAGCCGGAGGTGAGGCGAAATTAAGTAGTAAAAATGATGGTTAATTATAGTTAATTGTAGCCAATATCTGCAAAATGTTGATAAGTTGTTTGACTTCACGCTAATTTTCCCGCCAAATTTCGGCAATTGTTTCATGAAAATAGCGACAAAAGTCAATCGAAACGCGCTAAACAGATAAATTTAGGAAAATTATGCAAAATTTTACTACCGAAATTGCCGGAACCTCCGGCAGAAATTCTACCGGAGCCGGAACCGGTGGCCGATTTTCTGCCGGAGCCGGAGGCATACCTTCGGTTGTACCCTGCTGTTAACACGTTTTTCACCACAGCGAGAATTATTTTAAAATATAAACTCAGTTGTAAATCAAATGAAACACTTTAAATTCAGAATTATTTTAAATATAAACTCTTAAATCTCAGAAACACTATTTTTGTTCAATATATATATATATATATATATATATATATATATATATATATATATATATATATATTTATAAATATAAACTTGTATATATATTATATATATACTCGCTATACTCCGTAATTGTATTTTGCAGTTTTAAAATGGAATCAAACCATCAAATTGAATATCCGAAAGTTGTAAATTCAAGCAAACGATTAATCTGTATTTCACACGTTCTTTTCAACAAAATTTGGATCGAGAAAACTTCATTATTAATATTTTAAGCAAAAAATACTGTGAAATATTATTATTGTAAAACAAATAAATGAACACCGAAAACTGACTATGAAACAAAAGATGAGCAATTTTGCAGACTCAAAATTGAAATGATTTTGTCACGTTTTTTAGTACATTTTTACAGTTTTTAGTTTTATTATATAAGAAAAAATAATATTTATTTGTCTAAAATCATAATTAATGTACATTGTGAGAGCCTGTTTCAAAATTGCAGTTGTAGGATCCCCTCAAAGTCAGTCAGATTCAAATTTTGGCCAAGGTTACTTTTAGGAGCGTAAACGTTAGATTATATTCCTAGCATAAGCCTAAGCCTAAGCGTTGCAAAAGTGTGTTCCTAGCCTAAGCCTAAGCCTTAACCTAAGTGTAACCAAAAATGTACTTTAGAATCTAAACCTACTCTTTTATGGACCCACCAGAAACCTGGACGCCCCTTAATGTATCATGGGCCATAATTTTTGTAGATAAAATAGTGTTATTGACTGAGAAAAGTTTTGCACAGAATACATCGTGAGCAAAACCGCTACCGTATCCAGCAGTGGTTGAGCGGGGGGGGGGGGGTAGCGGACTCCCGTATCAGAAATTTTCTTTCGTTAAAATGGTAACGTCTCTAATCTTACTATTTTTCCTCCAAAACAATTAGCACACAAATATAGCACACATTAACAATTGCGTTTCATAACTTTTGCCAGAATCGTCAGACATATAAATATGGCTAAATTTTTGTAAGCATTTATATTAAATGCCAATACAAAAATTTTGACTTATTTCAAATGTATCGTTGAATAATTTAAAGTATAATGACAAATTTAAAGTTTGCTGTAAAATTTCAGCGTTTAAAAAATTTGTAAGGGGGCACCCTTGGGTGTGAGGGGCTTTCTCCATTTAAGATTATGGGAAGGCGTTTCGCACGGTATATACGTGTTTGAATGATATACAAAATGATAATAAGTTTATCGTTTATCATTTGCAGTTTAGTGAACTTTTCAGGTTCAGTTGGATATTAATTTAATTTTTGAACCTGAATCGTAAATGTGATTCAGAAGTTTGTCTATACCAAACCCGCAGCAACCTCACCTTGCTGTGAGCTAAACATTTTTCAGGAAGGGCATACAATAGTTTCCGATGACTTAATACAAACAAGGTTGAAAAATTTCTAGGGGGTAATTCTCCCATACCTGAAATAAATCGTCTTATTTAAGAAATATAGTTTAAAATTTAAGACAATTTATGTCTTAAAACGGACTCCAGACAAATATGTCTTGAATTCCAGACTTTTATTTATTAAACCATCCTGCCTCTTATTTGACTACGGGCCCGGTACACTGCAAAAAACGATGAGTCAAATTGACTCTCCCCAAAATAGGCTTTTCCTGACGACGCAAACTGAATCAAAATTCGTCTCTGCCTGAGTCAAATTCGACTCAATTTGACTCTGGCGGAGTCGAATTTTGACTCAGTTTGTATAGTCCGGAAAAGCCTATTTCGCAGAGAGAGTCAATTTGACTCACCATTTTTTGCAGTGTATGTACTTGAAACAAATAGATTAAACAAACAATATTTGTGTTTTTTACAATCAACCTACGAACAGTTGTTTTGAAATTTTAAACGGCATTTTGAAAAACTGCAAATATTAGCAATTTTTACAGTCAAATATTTCGATCTTTTCAATTTTGCACTACTAAATGTGATCATACTCGTGTCAATGGTTGATTCCAATGGCGGTTCTAAAAATCGCCGACGGGCTGACTACCGCAATACATAACTGCGGCAAAATGCCCGTAAACCGACCGAGAGTGTGAGAAAGCTTAACACAATTTTAGTGCTAAATCTTAATACAAAATTTCGGTTTTGATCCCTAAGTCACCGCATGGGTGACCCTTTTTGGATCAACCAACGGTTAAGAACACTAGCGAGGGGAGTGAAAAACACGGTAGACAAAAATATTAGCAAATATTTATTACAAACTCGTGTATTAGAACGATACGAACTCAAACTGTAATAAGTTTTCTATTTGAAACTATTTGTAAAGTTTTAATAGGACAGACAGCATAGACAAGTTTAATGTCACGCCGTCTAAAGTTTAGTCTAAAAACAGAGGCCTCTGTGTACTAAAAAATTCAATCGAAGAATAATGAGAGGACTACCCAGGGTTTGGCTCTCCGACAAAGAACGAAACCAAAATTATGTGGTTCGAATTTAGTATTAAAATTGCGTTTGGCTTCTCTCGGTCGTTTCGCTCACGATGATTTTTTTCACTATTATATATTGCGTGGTCTCTCTCGTTGAAAAATTTTTTCATTGAAAATTTTTTGAATCAACCGTTGACAGTATCTATGACAAGTGGATTGGAACTCGGAAACGAATAGGAATCGCGTTTATATTTTAAGTTTGTTTGAAGACTTTTTTTTACTTTATAAACAACTGTGTTTCAGTTAAAATTGCAGTTTTGTAATTTTAGTTTCTGTTCGCTTTGTTGTTGAACACAGATATACGTTTTGTATACTGTAGTGACCCGAATAAGAGGGTGGTAATAAGCAGGGGGTCTCCATTTTGAGTCACAATCAATGTAGTGATCCGAATAAGAGGGGGCATATAAGGAGGGGGTCTCCATTTTGAGTGACAATCAATGTAGGATCCCGAATAAGAGGGGGCTAATAAGAAGGGGTCTCCATTTTGAGACCCAATAAATAGGAGTTCGTATCCCTAATGAGTGGGTAAGCGGATAGAGTCATCAAAACTCTAATTCGGGTCCATAATGTCAGTTAACCCTAACTGTAGCGCATTAAATGACTCCAGGACCAAATAAAGTTAAGTTCGAAACTTTAAAGCGTACTTTAATTTTGAACGTACATCCCGTAATATAACCTTGTATTATCGCTCAAGCTTTTGATGCAAGGCGAAAAACGTTTAATTCAACGGATAGTTGCAATACCGGATATATATCAGTCATGAAGAGTGGCGGAGCATGGGTTGAAAACAAATATCAGTCCGTAACCGGATGACGGGGTGGTGTCCTCTGAAGAGGCCAAATAAATATCAGTCCCCCTCTTATTCGGCTTACTCCTACTTGAATATGGGGATCATGGAAATTAAGTAAAATTGCTCAAAACCAAGCTAAACGTAGGTAAATGCAGATTTATCCATGATAATTCCATTGGAAAGCACTAAAAGTTTTGTAGTTGTACGATAAACGTATAAACAATTTGGCCCAGTTACTTTAAAGGGCGTATAGGTTTCTGGTGGGTCTATAAAAGAGTCGGTTTAGATTCAAGATCACATTCTTTTGCTTAGGCTTAGGCTTAGGAACACTTTTTGAAACGCTTAGGCTTAGGCTTAGGAACACATTTTTGAAACGCTTAGGCTTAGGCTTAGGAACACATTTTTGAAACGCTTAGGCTTAGGCTTAGGAACACATTTTTGAAACGCTTAGGCTTAGGCTTAGGTCTTGGCTTAAGCTTAGGAACACATTTTTAAACGCTTAGGCTTAGGCTTAGGTCTTGGCTTAAGCTTAGGAACACATTTTTGAAACGCTTAGGCTTAGGCTTAGGCTTAGGAACACATTTTTGAAACGCTTACGCTTAGGCTTTAGGCTTAGGAATACGCTTAATCTACTGTCACACACCTAAAAGTAACATTGGCCAACAATTTGATGCGAAATTGAGTAAAGACACTGTCAGACTTTCAGTTAAGCCCTATTCACACATGGAACGATGTAGCAAAAACTTGCACGTACAAAACCGCATGTGAAACATTGCTCACAACTCAGCTGTGAAGTACTTTCAACTGCAAATTATTGACTGGAATATGCTAGGATTCGAACTCGGGTGACTGGAGTGGAAGGCGTATACCATCACCACTCAGCTATAGGAGCTTGACGCTCGAGCCCGAGGGGTCTCTCACGTCTTGTGGTGATTTAGTACTATGTATACGTGTTGCAATTGTTAAACACGGTGCGATATACATTATTTAACGTATATACACTGCGCTTAGTTGCCTATAGGCAACTTAATGTGAGAAGGGGTTAATTCGTGTCGGCAAAAGAATTGCGGTATCATTCTTTATATTCGGTTGAGAAATAACTGCCGATTGTCGAAATTCGATTGAAAGAAAGTTTGAAAGAAAATTATGCGTAGAACTAAAAATGATGAATCTATTTCTGTTTGGAAATTTTGATTATTTTTTTTCAAACAGAACGCCTTGTAACTTAAGTAAAATTACAGATTTGCGTATAATCATGGCGGTGACCCATAATTTAAATCAAAGGGCATATTATATATATACATACATATATAATATACAATATATATGTATGTATGTATGTATGTATTATACCTACACAAAATTAAGTTCTTATTTTAAAATAATATTTTTCGTGTGAAAATTTTTTTTATATTTCGTGGGAAAATCACATCAGACATAGATGGAAATCTATGTGACTGATTACATAATGAATACTGAAAACCATAGCCTGCGTAACCAGGATTTCATTTCAGGACGGCGATAACCAGTCGCGTGGCAAAACGTTCTTTGGCGTACAAACGTAGTAAACGAGCGTAATTTTTGAGCTTTTCAAAACATTCTGTACAGTATCCTGTAAATGGTGCATTCGAGTTTTTCTACAAATGTTGAGTAGACGTATCCTCGTGTGTCCATTTGTATATGCGGCTCACCGAATATTGCAAAAATGTAAAATTTTCGATTATATATTACATATAAATATATATACATATATAAATATATATTATATATAATTTATATAAATATATATTTTACATAATATATATACATATATATAATATATAATATATCGGCCAGCACTTAATATATGATGGGTCATCGAGATCATGAATAAATATTTTCTAAAAAAACGCAACAAATTTGTTTTGCATGATTTTTTGTCAGGAAAATTTGAAAAAATCCTACGTTTTCTGATCAGCAATTGATACAACGCGGATCTCAGCCTGCCATTAGAACGGAAAATAATTTTTGAATTGTTTCCACTAAATAGGAAACTGTTTTATTAAGTTATCGGGAAAACTTTGTGTAATTTTTTATGATTTAAGTACTATTCGCATGTGCAAGTTTTTGCAGCAAAAATTTACACGAGCAAATTTGGTCATAAAATAGCTTTGACGTTCTTGCAGCTTTAAACAATGCATCGGAATACATGCGTAACGCCGTTGCAAGTCGCTTGAATTTGTTGCATCGGCAATTTGATTGGACAATCGAAAACCAAGTTACTTAAAGTTCTTTTGAAGTATATAATTCAAATTTATTGTAAATTTGTTCAAGAAGCTCGAATTAATTCAAATATCAAACTTGTTTGATGTTTGGTAGTTTACATTGAAGCTGACAAGACTATTTTTGTATCTACTGAGTACTAAACAGAAATTGTATGCTTTGAAATCGGTTTCAAGTCGAGAAATTTCAAGTAAAGCCTTCTTTGCGCACGAATGTTTCTTCCAGCTGTGATAGTCGCAGCTGTACCTATGTTTTGTTCGAAAATTCATTCGGAGAACTTAAAATTGCAAATTTTTCATATCGAATATGCATAAAGAATTAATTCATATGCATGAATAGCGTTACTTACAAGTTGAAATCATTGTCGATATATGTAAACCATTAGGGTACCAAGAGGTTTTATATTGTTCCGAACGCATACAACTTCAGCACATCTGTTTGCAGATCTCTAGTTCATCAGGATAACACTGGTTAAACTTGTGGGATACCTATACTTGATCCCCCAGTGTCAATCCCCGGCCCATAAAAAGATCAGGGGCGGAACGTTTTTCTGTGAGACCAGAAAAGAGTAAGCTTAAGCTTTAGACTAATTTTTTGCTTGGCTTAGGCATAGGTTTAGGCTTAGGCTTAGGAATATGATCATTCTTACGCTTAGGCTTAGCTAAGGCTTTGGCTGAGGTTTAGGAATATGCTTATAATACTGTTCCGCCCGTGTTCGTTACATTGGCCCAAACCCCCATATACGTTTATAAACAGCGACATTACGGAAACGGAAAACGGATATTAAAGTATGAAAGTTTCGAAGATTTATTATTTTTCTGCCAACACAATACAGGTGCGAACAAATATTCACCGGGCTTTCTAACATTTTGAAGAAAAACTCGCGTGATGCACCAAAATTTTTAAGATTTTAAATGAATTTCGTATTAATTTTTACCTTTTAAACAATTGCAGCATATCTGTAATGAAAAATTGCCAGATATATACGTGAGTTATAAACTTGTTTTTAGCGTATAAAAACAATGCAATTTCCGTTATTTCTATGACGGAAACGGATACCGATTTTTACCGGAACCGGATATCCGGTAGCTCTTTAGCTCGAATATCTATTTTTCGGTTTTTAACAGTCGTATTTTACTACTTCCGTTCTATACTACAGCAACAGAAACGCGAATGAAACGCTATTAAACACGTTTGTGGTATATACTCCACTGCAAAACATGACTATGTTGTTAATAACACACATGTTTTTTCAACGTAAAAGTCAAAAATAGGTCATGGACACGGATTTAGTCTGCCTCGTACTCTGAGACAGTGATTTGTGTTTTGTTACGTAAAACCTCATTTTTATACGGGAATAACTGTTCTGTTATAACGTTGTCCAATGTGTTTACTATTTAGCAGTCAAGAGTTAGAAAAGTTCAGTATTTTAGACCGCAACGAACCAATGAGAAGTTTACCGTACACTGTAACAAAATATTGAGTCAAATTGACTCTCTGACTTTCTCTCCGAAGTAGGATCTACGAGACTACACAAATTTAGTCAAATTCGACTCTGCCAGGAGTCAAATTCGACTATGCCAGGAGTCAAATTCGACTGACTAAGTCGCACGTTTGATTCTGGCCGAGTAGAAATTCACTTAGTTTGTGTAGTCCTGCAGAGCCGATTTCGGAGATTGAATTTGACTCCCTATTTTTTGCAGTGTAAACTTTGAAATCTGTGTTACAAGTTTTTTACTTACTGTAGTGACATCGCAGACAAAATGTTACCCAATATATACGACGTGACAAAACGTGACCCAGCTGCTGCTGCACCATTTATAACGTGAACACCGCATAAGAGGGAACCCTCATTTTGAGTCCCGATCAATAGAGTCCGTATCAAGTTTTGAAAGAATATTAATAAATATAACCTGGCATTATTGCTTAAATTTTTGATACAAGACAAATAAACGTTTAATTCAACGGATAGTTCCAATACTTGATGCATCAGTAACGAAGGGTACCGGAGGGCGGTGTTAAACATAAATCACAGTTCGTCACCGAATACCACGGGGAGTACCCTATGGAGAGGCCAAATAAATATCAGTCCCTCCTGTTATTCGGGTCACCATAGTAGGTGGGACGTTTATTGCACGCTCGTTTGCTAAATTTACTTTATTATTATAGCAACAATTAAAATATTAACGGGGATTTTATTGCAAAATTTATCTTCGGATATACATGATATAGGCATACCGCACCAATTTAGCCAGATCGCTAATACGGCTAGCCACCGCGCCAATTATCACAGTGGTCTGTTGACCAATCATCCTTGCCGGATGCGGTATTCTGTTGTTTCCCTATGAGGTGTGTCGCTCAAAAAGCACCAATCACATTACTCCGTAGGTATAATTATTTTTGACCAATCAAAAGTCCTCGTTGCGTGGCCAGCCACTGCGACAATTAGCGAGCGAGCTAACCACCTTGGCGATTAGGCTAAAACAGCGTAACTGGTCTCATCATGCGTTCAAAGTATTAACCAAGAATTTGGCTTGTATTGTTCTTCATTCGAGGTCAATTTCTTTGATTAGATCATATTCTCCCGAAGTGAAATCTTAGCCACACCCTCCGCCTCTTACGTGCATGGGCCAATGTTACTTTTGGGGCCGTAACAGTAGATTAAGCATATTCGTAAGCCTAGGCGTAAACCTAAGATAAAATTGTAGTCTCCAGAATCAATGGTTACTTTTTTGCAGACCCACTATAAACCAGGATGGACCTATTAAAAGTAACATGGGCTGGCGCATGTATACCATAGCTCAGATTCGCTGATAATACATACCCTTTGTTGAAAAAGCATTTCGTTAGTGACCAAAATAGCATGCCATAACCAGGTCCGTAGCCAGCTGTCCTTGCTACAGAGGCTACAAATTTTTCAAGATGGGCATTCAAGGGTTTTCAATGAATTACAAGCATGATTGAAAATCTCTTGGGGGGGTCCAGAATTATTCCGAGGGGGGTCAGCCGCCTGGCCTCCCCTCCTTTGGAGACGGGCCCGTAGCATAAACGAAAAGACAAGAATAACAGACTATGACTAGACAAAATTTCCAGCAATTTTTCACGTAAACGTCTATAATTGAAAACTAGAACAAACCGCATCGTGTCTATCATTGTATACGGCGTTCAAAGGCGGACGGAGGCCGGGCTGAGCGTTGAGTTGTTGTACATACGGTTTTGTAGTTTACAAAAATCGACACCGTTTCAAATTAAATTTTGTATGTTTTCTCATTTCAAGCAGAGAAAATGTTTGATTTTAGTATGTTTCGTATTTGTGTTCAGTGTTGAGATTTTGACAAATTTTTGACTCGGCCGACGTACGATAAGTAATAGCGAAAGAGAGCTCGCGAGCGATAAGAAACACGGTTCATGTCTGGAGCAGGGCCGCATCGTTTTCCGGAGGTGCTATAATAGAGTCAGTGTAAGTTTTAGACTATTTTTTTGCTTAGGCTTAGGCTTAGGCTTAGCCTTAGGCTTCGGAATACGCTTATACTACTGTTCCGGTCCTGTTCTATACATGGGCCAGAAAAACGCTATTTTCGCATGAAATGTTAATACAAAATTTTGGTTTTGATTTTTACGATTTGATCGTGGGTGGCTGTGGTTAGGTTACTTTTACTGAAATTCATGATAGCAAAATTTATCACGCCGGTGCGCTTGAATTACGCATCATTCATAATAATTTTTGTTTGTCGCCTGGAGCAACGAAAAATTCACTTTCTGGCGCAAGAAGATTGCATCCCGGTAGCGACATAAAATCAAATACTAAACATCAGAGATAGTGGCTGGGTTTCGGAAATCGTACCTAAGTATATTTACTTAATTTTATACTTAAGTAATTACTTAAGCCGCCGACAACACTAAAATTTTTGAGCGCGACCAAAAAACGCCAAATATCTGCTTTCGTCATGACAAGAAACTAATTATTTTGCTTCATATTAAGGAGGCATCATGAGTCTACAATTTCAATTAGAATAAGGCTTGTATACCTGAGCGGTTAATTTGTAGTATACCAAATGTAGTCAGCGGTCTAAGTATTTACTTATCTTAAGTACGCTTTTAAAAACGGCCAAATATTTAAGCAAGTATAGTTAGCCTGTACTTAAATACTAAGTCGAACTTAAATGGGGTTTTGGACACCCAACCAGTGTTGTGGATTTGAATTTGGATTTTCCACAGGGCAAACAATAATTTTAACGTGGATGATTCATTACCGTAAACCCAAATGGCCTGTTTCTGGAGGATGTTAAGGAACAACTACTGATGGATTTAGAATCATTTTGTTCCCTACGACAGTTAAGGACTGCCGTCTAAATATATTATCTGTTTCCCTTAAGGTTACCTAAAGATGCTATAAAACATGGCCTAGTGTATTCACCCGAATAAGAGGGTGGTAATAAGAAGGGGGTCCCCATTTTGAGTCCGAATCAATAGGTGTCCGTGTCCCTAATAAGAGTCCGTAAGCGGATAGAGTTCCTAAACGCTAATTAGAGTCCAATAATGTCAATTAACCCTAATTGTTGCGCATAAATGACTCCAGGACCAAATAATTTGAGTTCGAAACTTAAAGCGTATTTAAATGTTGAAAGTACATTCCTAAGTATAACCTTGTATTATCGCTCACGCTATTAACACAAGACAAATTAACGTTTAATTCAACGGATAATTGCAGTACCGATATATCAGTAACGAAGGGCGGCGGAGAGTTGGTTAAAAATAAATAACAGTCCGTAACCGAATAACAAGGGTGGTACCCTCTGGAGAGGCCAAATAAATATCAGTCCCCCCTCTTATTCGGGTAAATCCAGTATACAATAGCGATATAACTGCGTGTATCTTTTAACGGTTAGGAACACGCTTTAATACTAAAGTGAACCAATGAGTTATAGTGTGGTGTGCCAAGTTCAAACTTACGTTTAACTGGACGTTTGGATTAAAATTGAAATAACGTGCACAGAGCGAGTTAACTGTGTACTTTTCCTACTCAAAATTAATCAGAAATAACTAATACGCTCGTTGAATTGATTAATCAGCTCTACTGCCAAGTGGTGATGGTAAACGACTCCAGCCCGAGACTATGGAGTTCGGATCCCAAGTTGAAATTAGTTATCAAGATTGAAAAAAATAATGCTGAAAAGAATTGAGGCTAAACCTCATAATGTAAACGAAAAATTTCGGCGAATCTCAGCCAAACAATTAATGTTACATCTTGGCCAAATGGCTCCTTTAGGTTACCCCCCCCCAGGCCGCGTTTGCCCAAAACTGGTCCGATTTTGAACATTTTTTGCATATTTGAGCTTCTCATGATTTGCCCTCATCATTTCATACCCAAGTTTAAATTTTTGAAAAATTCGCGGAGGCCATGAGAAGCTCAAATATGCACCAATTTTTAAAATCCGATCACTTTTGGGCAAACGCGGGCTGGGTTGGCGATAAACCGAAAAGACTCGGCAAAATTTCAAACGACAATCTCTATACTTGTAAAACAGGGTCGTAGTGAGGCGTTCAAATCAAGAAAAAGTATTAATGTCTGTAAAACAAAATATTTCTCTTACCTTTTGAGCAGATCCAACGGGTAATATTCAAACGCTTTCGTTTATTCTTGTTTGTCCAGAAATTTGGAAACGGAATATATATCCGGCGTTATCGCGCTCCTTATATCTACACCGGTGCTGACTGCAAAACACGCACAGGAATGCAATACTCGTCATTTTTTATGCAGTTTTCGAACGCAATTTATTTCTGTGTTCCAGCGACAAAAGATATTTTGTTGCTCAGCCGGCACAGCGACTTTTGTGTATAACTTTTGTGACAATATATAAATATATATTATACATATATGTATAATATATATCGATATATATATCGATATATATATATATATATATATATATATATATATATATATATCGATATATATATATATATGTGTGTGTGTGACCTTTTATGTGGTAGGCGAGAAGAAAAAGAATTGCACATGACGAAATCAGAGTTTAAAAATAGAAACTTTGTCTTGAAATTGCAATTCATACTTTACAGCCCCGCGAGCGCAGAAATTCTAAGTTGAGGGGTTCAACAAAATTTCGGCCCATGTTACTTAAAGGGGCTTGCACGTTTCTGATCGGCCCATAAAAGAGTCGGTTTAGATTGTAGATTACATTTTTTTCTTAGACTTAGGCTTAGACTTATGCTTAGGAAGTCATTTTTGCAACGCGTAGGCTTAGGCTTATGAATACTCTTAATCTACTGTTACGCCACTTAAAGTAACATTGGCCAAAATTTGCCATGGTGGGCAACGACAATGGTGGGTTTAGCGTTGTCGAGAGCGGAGAATATAGTTGTGTTCACAGTTGAACCTCATATTGAATTTTGAGTCAAGACCAAAATTGCCAAATTGCAATAAAGTTTCCAGTTTGTAATGTACAAAAAATATTCATATTTTGAACTATGATTTCGTAAACAAAATTCGTACCAAATTTTGTTTCCTAATCCCGCACACTTCGGCCACTTTTCTTGAAAACCCTTGTATGCTCGTCCTGAACCTTTTTAGCCTCCCTTCGCAAGATGAGCTGGCTGCGAGCGTGAACCATCTGGGTACCGCCGGTGGTTCAATTCTAAGGCGTTCCGTTACAATCTTGTGCCTCAGCCAGTCGAGTGAAAATAATTTCTCCGTTTTTATTTGCGAGATTTTTTTGAGTTGAAACTGTAAGGGGGGTATTTGCTCGAAAATTATAATGCTTCATTTTTCGTATTTATCACGGCTTATGAGGACCATATGTTTTGTCTTCACGTTGTCAACCATAATACAGTTTGTTTCAAAATGTTTATATAAAAACGGGATTTTCATTGTTTGCAGTTGAAATTAAAGTGTAAACGCGTTTCGCAGGCAGCGAAATTTAATAAGACAAAGCACCAGTTGGGATGGATGGGTGTGCCCCACGTGGGGTGTTGGCGGCTGTGTTAGCTATCCCAAATTTGTCTAATGTCCCTCCAAATGGACTCTGCTTAAATTATCTTGAATTGCAAATAGATGAGGGCCCCCAAAAATGTGCCCACCCACAAATATAGTTATCTGCGGACGCCTGTGTGTGAATGATCAAATGATTTTTGTGCGACAAAATAGTTTTTGCCGGCACGAATTCAAAAACAGCAGAATAAAAGTTAAGAACACAGTTTATAAAGAGTTGTCATCGTACAAGGGCTCATATTCTCAAATGGGTATAGCATCTATCATTAGTTAGTAATCGGTTCTTGAATTGACTAACTCCTGCGATTGCAGGACACATATTCTCAAATGCATATAGCACCTATCATCAGTTGGTAATAGGACCAATAATTTACGTAAACAGCTAGTCGATAATTTTGAAATTTGGCACATTATTGGCGTTTCTGCGTTCCTACTAGTGACCAGAGTAGGTCCGTAGCCAGCTCACATTGCTGGGGGTTAAAAATTTTTCAGGATGGGCATTTAAGGGTTTTCAATGACTTGCAAGCAAGTGCTCGTTCAAGATCTTGTTCAATCAGACGTCCTGTGTCACAATATACGGTTTTTATTACCTTTTAGAACCACCTCCTTGACGTTCGGGAAACCCTCAAGTATTGGGAACTGCAATGATTATTAACCATAAGAAAAATATAATAACCATGCTGAAAATGATATAAAATGTGGTTGATGTAAAGAACAGGGGCGGAGCAGTATTATAACCATATTCCTAAGCCTAAGCCTAAGCCTAAGCCAAGTAATAAAATTAGTCAAAAGCTTAAGTGTACTCTATTGCAGTCGCACAGAAAAACGTTCCGCCCCTGATCTTTACCTTGGTATGATGGGATTTGTGTTACAGGAAGGGGGGGCATTTTGGGGAGCGGCCCGGTTTCCATGGGTCTCCCCCCTTTATCCGCTGTTACAACTCAAACGGACGTTGTAGAATTTTTCAGCAGCTAAGGTCCATTCATTGCTTTTATGTGTGCAGGAAGCAACTCTGTATATTTCAACGCGTTGTTGAGATTTGAAGTGTGTATTTGTGTTGTTTTTGTTGTGAAAACAATCAATTTTTTTCAAAATGCAACTGATCAGTCACGTTTTTTGCTATGTAAACTTGATAATAAAGCTAAAATCTAATAGTGGAATTTAAATTTTCGGCCCATGTAAAGATCAGGTGCGGAACGTTTTTCTGTGGGACTGTAATTGACTAAAGCTTAAGCTTTAGACTAGTTTTTTTGCTTGGCTTAGGCTGAGGTTTAAGAATAACCTCATTTTTGCGCTTAGGCTTAGGCTTAGGCTTAGGAATACGCTTATAGTACTGTTCCGCCCCCCCCCCTTCTTTACATGGGCTACATTTTCAAACAAGTATACATGATAATTTCTTTAAGAAATAGGTTTTTTGTTACTTTATCGTCAAACAAACCACTGGCTGATCAAACCGGACACTCAGGTGTGGATCCGGCCAGCAGGGATGATAACTAAAGTGTTTCGCTTAAAGATTTGGTTCTAAAGTTTCGTCCGGTTTGTCCGTCGTTTCGCTCGCGAGCTTTTTGCACTACACATACACATATACTGTGCGACTCCGCGTCAAAAATTTTTGCGTTCACCACACTGTAAATCCCAGTGAGGTGATTTTAACTCAGAACCAGTTGAATCACTCAGTCTCAGTTAGGACTTTCAGAACTCAAAATTCTGAGTCAATATGACTCACTGTGAGTTATTCATTCACCTCACCAATTTGGAATCAACTCAACTCACAGTGAGTTATAATGTTTACTGTTGTTAACTCAGAAACAACTGACTCTGTACACTGCAAAAAACGGTGAGTCAAATTGACTGTCGCGGAAATAGGCTTTTCCGGACTACACACACCGAGTCTATTTGTACTCCGCCAGAGTCAAATTCGACTCACCAAGCGACTCAGTTAGGCGAATTTGACTCAGGCGAAGTCGAATTTTGACTCAGTTTGCGTAGTCAAGAAAAGCCTATTTCGGAGCTAGTCAATTTGATTTACCATTTTTTGCAGTGCAGCTGAGTTGATTAATCAACTCTTTAGAATTTACGCAGTGCACTTAAAGAAAGTTTGTAAAAATTATAAAACACTCTGTTATTTTGAAAACTTGTCCCTAAACTACCGGTACTACGCTGTGACCCGAATATAATACCGGATGGCTATGAGTTTTGATCCGTATTTGGAGTATGAACGACTTGAATTTACTCGGAGTTTTTAATTAGAGCATGCAGAACTCAGATATTTGAGTTGGTTTAACTGATTCTGAGTCAATCAACACATTCGAGTTTACAGTGCAGCGAGTGGGGGGATGCGCAATAAATATCGGTCACCCACCTTTTAATTCAGGTCACTACAGTTGATGCTTTACAAGGAAGACAATTTTTTCGGTAAACGTTTGATCTATCTACACTGCAAAAAAATGGTGAGTCAAATTGATTCCGAAATATTCTTTTTTTCCTGACTACACAAACTGAGTCAAAATTCGACTCCGCCAAAGTCAAATTGAGTCGAATTTGACTCAGGTGGAGTCGAATTTTGACTCAGTTTGTGTAGTCAGGAAAAGCATATTTCGGGGAGAGTCAACTTGACTCACCATTTTTGGCAGTGTGTGGGTGTGGCACTAAAAAAGGGTTGGCTGGGCCGATGCAAGCGAAATGTTTTAAATATTTTAAATATTTTAACCATAAATTAAATTAACCAAAAAATATGCGAAAGTATAACTTTAATGTGTTTCAGTATTTCCTTCAGAATCGACACTTGCAACCGATTTAATATGAAATACAACTCAAATTAAAAAACAAATGAACAAAAATATAATTGAATTTTCTCATTTGATAAATAGACAGCGAAATCTGTTTAGCTTTGCCATATTCCATACATTTTTATAGATCATTTCTTACACTTAAAATGAGACTAAAATTTACAAATTAATATATTGCAAGATTATAATTTCAACGTTTTTGGCTACTTTTCGAGGCCCGAGTTCGATGATGCAATTTGATTTTTTTGAACGTCTCCTATCGGCAGGATTTGATCGCTACGCTAAATTTGTCACCCGGCATACGATATTTTTTCTCGTTTGCCCACTTTTGCTTACGGTGGGGCTGTTGCTTGGATGTGTATGGTTTTTGGAGGTTATCCCTGATAATATTAACCTGTATACGCCGGTTGACGGCGCTGCGAAACGAGAAGAACAACTTTTGGATGCAATGTTTTCGATCGATGAGTCATCAATGTTTTATGTTGAACGCCGCTATGACTCAAAACGATTTGGGTACATTATTGTGACGACCAAACCGATTGGAGGTAAATTTCATTGGCAGTTCGCATGCAAGGTTGCGTACCATTGGTCGATTCAATGGAAGCTGAACAGGCTATGGCCAATCCAACAGGGATCAAAATCAAAATTTTGTATTTAGTAAAATATGCGTTTGAGTTCTCGTTGGCTTCGCTCGCGACGCGTTGAATATTATATCTCACGATTGCCATCGGCAGGAATTTCTTGATCCGCTACTGGAGGGTTCAGGGATCATGCTGATAGGAGAACTCTCTAACTTTCACATCCCAATTATAGGAAGGGCGTCGCTACGTTCGCCTTTTTTAAGCTATAAATGTTTCGACCCATGTATAGAACAGGGCCGGATCGCTTTCCGGAGGGGCTATAATAGAGTCAGTTTAAGCTTTAGACTAATTTTTTTTGCTTAGGCTTAGGTTTAGGAATATGCTTATACTACTGTTCCGACCCTGTTCTATACATGGGCCAATGTTTCGATAACATCGAAAAAAATGCTATTTTCTAAAAGTCGTACCCGCGCACTCATTAAGTCGGATTAATTCAAAAAACCCCAAAAATTACTGATTACCAGGATGCGAAATTTTTTGAAATTATGAGAAAAATAGCCAACGCCACAATGACTGTTTTTGAAATTAAAAAATTAAAGTAAATTTTGATTTGTTAGCTTCCAAACTATTTTAATATTTAGATTTAAGCTAACAAATGTTTGGTTTTGATGCTTGTTGGAGAGGCATGAACTGGGTGGTGCCATCTGTGATTCGCTAGTGGAACTGAGGTCCTGGAGGGTGCATAGTCTCCCAGTTTATGTAAATGTAAAAATCGCTTCATCAAAATTTAATGTTGTGATTGCTTATTTTGTGCTGAGAATTAATACTCGAGTTTCCTGCAATCTTAAGATCCGCTAACAACATAAACTGGGCACATTTACTTTGCTCATGTCTAAGAATGATGCTAAGAAAGCTGTAATGTCGCCCGGTGTCCTCTGTCGTGGCGTTTTGGCCCGATCAATACCATGTGGCGACAGACAACGCCGTACTAGAGTATAGCGCAACCCTAAATTTACAATTTGCCTCGTTTCATGCACTGTAAATTCGTATGAGTTGATTAATTCAGCTAGCGAGTTGGTTATTTCGGAATTAATATCAGTAAACATTAACTCACTCTGAGTTGAGTTGACTCTGAATGAGTTGGTTAATTAATTCATAATGAATTGAATCAATTCAAAATTCTGAGTTCTGATAGTCCTAACTCAGAGACTGAGTTTATTCAACTCATTGTAAGTCAAAATCAACTCACTGAAATTTACAGTGTGTTTGTTTAGCGAGTTTGCTGTAAAGTGTAATTATAGTACAGCAGTACCATATAGAGCCCTTTACGAATAATTTTGCTGCGGATACGGTGGGGCTCGAACCCACGACGTTAAATCCGCTATTTTAGGCAACATCCTTGATCCAACAATTATGAACGAAACACTACAGTTATGGCAACGCATCGAAACGTTGCACATCTGGGATGACGGAGCGTGGTTGAGCTTAAAATCGCTCTGTATTCCGTTTCCACAAACGAAAACTTGCGTTCAAAATTCACTACTCGCCGCGTATAAAACAAATCCACGACTATTGGACTATCTCAAGTATCCATTCAGCGATAACGGAGTCTACACTGGAGCGTTGTTGGGCGGAGTTGAGTTCAATCTGACAAGTCAACTTGTATCGTCAGCGAAAGCGATACTGTTGCCGTACCAGTTGCATCATTCAACGCAGCGGGTCGACCGTCGAGCTCGCGGTTGGGAGTTAAATTTGAACAAATTTTTAGAGTAAGCAGTGACTTATTTGCTATTTGTGCGTTCGAAGCCAGTGTTTGCTTACAAATTATTATACCACATGCGGTCCATGTTACTTTAACGGGCGTCCAGGTTTCTGGCGGGTCTATAAAAGAGTAAGTTTTGATTCTAGATTACAATTTTTTGCTTAGGCTTAGGCTTAGGCTTAGGAACACATTTTTGCAACGCTTAGGCTTAGGCTTAGGAATACACTTAATCTATTGTTACGCCCCTTAAACTAACATTGGCCCAATATGCTATGCGATAATGTGCGTTGCCAACGCCTGACATCGTCGAACGTCACTGTATTGCACCAAGCGAGTCACTATGGTCCATATTAATTCACATGATGGTATCATGATAATTCGTCTACTGACAACTCGTCTGACTGATAACTTGTAATCCAAAAATTTCATCTATCTCGATTATCTTGTCGCTCATCATTATGCTAAGGCTTTGGCTTAGGATTAGGATTACAATTAATATTATGCTTAGATTAAAGGCGCTAGGATACTGTTGGGCGACTAGTTGTTCGGACGACCAATTGTCGTAGATTCTATCCGCATAGTTCTGCTACCTTGTCAACGGTCGACCGTAAACACGAGCGTAGACAATGAGACATTACGGGAACACTATACACGTAACGAATCTAAAAAATTAATTCTAATCTATCTTTGTTACTTACGAACTAATTTCCGTTGCAATTTCTATATTTCAGAGGTTACCAGTCGAGTCTGATCCACCCTCATTGGTGGACATCTGAAACCCTTGCCACTGAAGCACGACGTGACACCGAAACGCTGATTCGTCTGCTCGCCCCGTTGTTTCTACTTGTCTCTAGTTTCACTATCATTTGTTGTTTAGTTTCAAGTTGGATTCGATCTAAGCCATGGCTCGGGTTTGGAGGACGTTCGCCAGTTGCGCCATCATATCGTCAATTGGATTTCTGGCGTATTGTGGTCAACGATTTACTAGTGTCGCGTATTTTGTACCCTTTATTGTGTTTTGTAGTTGTCTGTTTGGGAGCCCGTTGCCACGACGACGGGCCAAGGAATAAAAACACTGGTTCATGTTGCAGAAAACGTTCGGCCTCCTGGATCCGGATCAGCCTTGCTTTCATGTGAAATCCTTGTATGCTCCCGTGGGAAATTTTTGAATTCCAATTTGAGGGTGAACTCGGAAAAGGGTCAGTGTTTATACTGTTTTGGTTTTTCTGGCCATTGCTGCTCCGCTTATTTTCTTGAAGACAATATTTTACTGTGTTTCAAATGGTGACAACTGCCCCCCCTCAGGAACTAGGGTGTCGGACCAACACGCAATGTGCACTGATAGATTTGACTACTGTAGTGACCCGACTAAAGGGGAGGGGGTAATAGAGGGGAGTCCTCATTTGGAGTGCCAATGTATAGTAGCACGTATCCTTAATAAGAGTGCGTAAGCGGATAGAGTCCGTAAACCGAATTAGAGTTCACGAATGTCAATTATCCCAAATTGTAGCGCATGTGACTCCAACACCAAATACAGTTGAGTTCGAAACTTTAAGCGGTGGTACATTTTGTACGATGCGAAACCCCAATAGTTGCACATTCTTGTATCAAGCACTCTTGATTCAACTCAACCATGATAGATATTTAATAACAAATATGTATACTATAATTTGCGACAAAATGTACATGTTTCTATTTCGTTGGTTTTTTTCAGCAATTGGCGTCGATAACGTGTTTATTCTGTTAGCGGCTTGGCAGAAAACAAACACACGTCTTAGTCTTGAAGAGCGGATGGGACACACGTTTCGAGATGCTGGAGTTTCCATTATGGTCACAACGTTGACTGATGGTCTGTCGTTTGGGGTAAGTGAAGCTGAGTTCAATTATTTGATTTTCAATGAAAGTCTAACGCTGAATAAAACCACCACTAAACTTTTTATACATGAATATTTTCAATTTCGTTTGAAATCTAAGTTCAAGTGAACGACGTACAATTTATTATTAGATTATGAGAATGACGTACTATTTGCTATTAGATTGGGAGAATGACGTTCTATTTGATATTAGATTGGGAGAATGACGTACTGTTTGATTTTAGATGGGGAAAATGACGTACTATTTGATATTAGATTGGGAGAATCACGTTCTATATTTGATATTAGATTAGAAGACGACGTACTATTTCATATTAGATTAGAAGACGACGTTATATTTGACATCATCTCGGGAGACCACGTTCTATTTGATATTAGATTGGAAGACTCATTTTGCATATTTAGATTCGGGAGAATGACTTTCTATTTGATATTTAGATTTGGGTACGACGTTTATTCGATATTATATTGCAGAATGATGTTTTGGATTTGAGATCACAATTTGGGGAGAAATTACGTACTATTTGCATATTAGATTAGGAGAATGACGTTCTATTTGATATTAATATTGGGGAGAATGACGTACTATTTGATATTAGATCGGGGGGAGACGACGACGATTTGAGACGAGATTGGGAGAATGTTAACCGTACCATATTAGATTGTAGAAATTACACATAGCTATCTCCCATTAGCATGATAGATGAATTTCAATTCACATAGATTGATAGATGAACGTTTATTTAATATTTTGATAGATGAATGTAATATTTTGACAGAGTAAATATTTTGAGAATGGACGTTATATTTGGCATATTAGATTGGGAGAATGAAGATTAATTGATTACAAGGTAGATGAATGTACTATTTGGCAGATTAGATAAAAGAATGTGTTATATTTGCATATTACAATAGGAGAATGACGTTATATTCTATATTAGATTAAAGTAGACGTACTATTTGGCATATTAGATTGGGAGAATGTCATACTATTTATATTAGATTGGAGAGTAAATGAATATACCACTATATCTATTGCATTTATTTATCTATATTAGATTGGGAGCACCAGGTTTGATTTGATATTAGATTGCAGAACTTGCATACTATTGCATTAGATTGGGAATAATGAATATTCAATTTGAGTTAGATTGGGAATAATGATTTCATATGATATAATTGGGAGAGCCATTTGATATTGATCACGTTTATTTGATATTAGATTGGGAATAATGACTTATTTTGCATATCGGAGAAATGACGTTTAATTAGATAAGGAGAATGATGTTTTATTCGAATTTAGATTGGGAATAATGACGTACTATTGCATATTTTAGATTGGGGAGAATGGACGTTATATTTGATATTAGATTGGGATGATTGACGTTATATTCATATTTAGATTGGGAGAAATGTTACTATTTGATATTTAGATTGGGGAGAATGACGTACGATTTGATATTTAGATTGTTTATTTTGTTTTATTTCATATTTAGATTGGAGAATGATGTACTATTTTGATATCTTGATCGGAATAATGATGTACGATTTGATATTTTACAATTGGGAGAATTTTTTAATATTGATATTTAGATTTGGGAGAATGGACATACCAATTGACATTAATTTGGGGAGAGACACTGTTCAATTTTATATATTAGATTGGGGAGAATGACCATTTTATTTGATATTTTTTTCGGGAATGACGTAATATTTGAGATTTAGATTGGGAGAATGAATGTTTGATTTTGATATTAGATTGGGAGAATGACGTTTTTGATTTTGCAGTATTAGATTGGGGAGAATGACGTACTATTTGATATTAGATTGGGAACGGACGTTCTATTTGCATATTAGATTTGGAGAACGGGGTTCGATTTGACAGATTGAGAATGATGTACTATTTGACAGATTAGATTGGGAAATTATCATACTATTTGATATTAGATTGGGAGAATGACATAGAATTTGGCACATTAGATTGGGAGAAATGACGTTTGATTCGATATTAGATTGGGAGAATGACGTTCTATTTCTATATTAGATTGGGAGAATGACATACTATTTGACATTAGATTGGGAGTTTCAATCTAATATCAAATAGACGTCATTCTCCCAATCTAATATCAAATAGAACGTCATTCTCCCAATCTAATATCAAATAGTACGTCATTTCTCCTTTTTTCAATATTCTTCTTTCTCCCTCTAATATCAAATAGTATGTCATTCTCCCAATTTATTATCAAATAGAACGTCATTCTCCCAATCTAATATCAAATTGAACGTCATTCTCCCAATCTAATATCAAATAGAACGTCATTCTCCCAATCTAATATCAAAATACGTCATTCTCCCATCTAATATCAAATAGAACGTCATTCTCCCAATCTAATATCTAATAGAACGTCATTCTCCCAATCTAATATCAAATAGACGTCATTCTCCCAATCTAATATCAAATAAGACGTCATTCTCCCAATCTGAATATCAAATAAACGTCATTCTCCCAATCTAATATCAAATAGAACGTCACATCTCTCCCAATCTAATATCAAATAGACGTCATTCTCCCAATCTAATATCAAATAGACGTCATTCTCCCAATCTAATATCAAATAGAACGTCATTCTCCCAATCTAATATCAAATAGTACGTCATTCTCCCAATCTAATAATATCAAATAGAACGTCATTCTCCCAATCTAATTAAATTGAAGTCATTCTCCCAATCGCAATATCAAATAGAACGTCATTCTCCCCAATCTAATATCAAATAGTACGTCATTCTCCCAATCTAATATCAAATAGAACGTCATTCTCCCAATCTAATATCAAATAGAACGTCATTCTCCCAATCTAATATCAAATAGTACGTCATTCTCCCAATCTAATATCAAATAGTACGTCATTCTCCCAATCTAATATCAAATAGAACGTCATTATCCCATTCTAATGTTAAATAGTATGTCATTCTCCCAATCTAATATCAGACCATTCTCCCAATCTATTCAAAAACCATTCTCCCAATCTATGAAATAGATGTCATTCTCCCAATTCAAATAGTATGACATTCTCCCTTTCTAATATCCAATATTCGTCATTCTCCCATCCATTATCAATATACGTCATTCTCCCAATCCTATATCAAATAGTACGTCATTCTCCCAATCTAATATCAAATAGTACGTCATTCTCCCAATCTAATATCAAATAGAACGTCATTCTCCCAATCCTATTCAAATGAACGTCATCGACCTAATATCAAATAGTACGTCATTCTCCCCAATCTAATATCAAATAGAACGTCATTCTCCCAATCTAATATCAAATAGAACGTCATTCTCCCAATCTATCAATTCATTCTCCCAACTAATTCAAATTACATTCTCCCAATCTAATATCAAATAACCATTTTTCCTACTCTAATATCAAATAGAACATTTCCCAATCTAATATCAAATAGAACGTCATTCTCCCAATCTAATATCAAATAGTACGTCATTTCTCCCAATCTAATATCAAATAGAACGTCATTCTCCCATTTTCACCAATATCAAATAGAACGTCATTCTCCCAATCAATAATATCAAATAGAACGTCATTCTCCCAATTGTCAATAATACTTTATCTAAAATCAAACATTACGTCATTCTCCCATTCTAAAATCAAACATTACGTCATTCTCCCATTCTAAAATCAAACATTACGTCATTCTCCCATTCTAAAATCAAACAGTACGTCATTCTCCCAATCTAATATCAAATTGAACGTCATTCTCCCAATCTAATGTCAAATAGTATGTCATTCTCCCAATCTAATATCAAATTGAACGTCATTCTCCCAATCTAATGTCAAATAGTATGTCATTCTCCCATTCTAAAATCAAACAGTACGTCATTCTCCCAATCTAATATCAAATTGAACGTCATTCTCCCAATCTAATGTCAAATAGTATGTCATTCTCCCAATCTAATATCAAATAGTATGACATTCTCCCAATCTAATATCAAATAGTACGTCATTCTCCCAATCTAATATCAAATAGAACGTCATTCTCCCAATCTAATATCAAATAGAACGTCATTCTCCCAATCTAATATCAAATAGTACGTCATTCTCCCAATCTAATATCAAATAGAACGTCATTCTCCCAATCTAATATCAAATAGAACGTCATTCTCCCAATCTAATATCAAATAGTACGTCATTCTCCCAATCTAATATCAAATAGAACGTCATTCTCCCAATCTAATATCAAATTGAACGTCATTCTCCCAATCTAATGTCAAATAGTATGTCATTCTCCCAATCTAATATCAAATAGTATGACATTCTCCCAATCTAATATCAAATAGTACGTCATTCTCCCAATCTAATATCAAATAGTACGTCATTCTCCCAATCTAATATCAAATAGAACGTCATTCTCCCAATCTAATATCAAATAGTACGTCATTCTCCCAATCTAATATCAAATAGAACGTCATTCTCCCAATCTAATATCAAATAGAACGTCATTCTCCCAATCTAATATCAAATAGAACGTCATTCTCCCAATCTAATATCAAATAGTACGTCATTCTCCCAATCTAATATCAAATAGAACGTGATTCTCCCAATCTAATATCAAATAGAACGTCATTCTCCCAATCTAATATCAAATAGTACGTCATTCTCCCAATCTAATATCAAATAGAACGTGATTCTCCCAATCTAATATCAAATAGTACGTCATTTTCCCCATCTAAAATCAAACAGTACGTCATTCTCCCAATCTAATATCAAATAGAACGTCATTCTCCCAATCTAATAGCAAATAGTACGTCATTCTCATAATCTAATAATAAATTGTACGTCGTTCACTTGAACTTAGATTTCAAACGAAATTGAAAATATTCATGTGAGAAAAAGTTTAGTGGTGGTTTTATTCAGCGTTTAACTTTCATTGAAAATCAAATAATTGAACTCAGCTTCACTTACCCCAAACGACAGACCATCAGTCAACGTTGTGACAGTAATGGAAACTCCAGCATCTCGAAACGTGTGTCCCATCCGCTCTTCAAGACTAAGACGTGTGTTTGTTTTCTGCCAAGCCGCTAACAGAATAAACACGTTATCGACGCCAATTGCTGAAAAAAACCAACAAAATAGAAACATGTACATTTTGTCGCGAATTATTAGTATACATATTTGTTTATTGATGTATCATGGTTGAGTTAAATCAAGAGTGCTTGATACAAGAATGTGCAACTATTGGGGTTTCGCATGGTACAAAATGTACCGCCGCTTTAAAGTTTCGAACTCAACTGTATTTGGTGCTGGAGTCATTTATGCGCTACAATTAGGGATAATTGACATTCGTGAACTCTAATTCGGTTTACGGACTCTATCCGCTTACGCACTCTTATTAAGGATACGTGCTCCTATTGGTTGGCACTCCAAATGAGGACTCCCCTCTTATTACCCCCTCCCTTTTAGTCGGGTCACTACAGTAGTCGAAAATGTATCAGTGCACATTGCGTGTTGGTCCGACACCCTCATTTTCCTGAGGGGGGGGGCAGTTGTCACCATTTGAAACACAGTAAAATATTGTCTTCAAGAAAATAAGCGGAGCAGCAATGGCCAGAAAAACCAAAACGGTTGCAATAAACACTGACCCTTTTCCGAGTTCACCCTCAAATTGGAATTCAAAAATTTCCCACGGGAGCATACAAGGATTTCACATGAAAGCAAGGCTGATCCGGATCCAGGAGGCCGAACGTTTTCTAGACATGAACCAGTGTTATTCCTGGCCCGTCGTCGTGGCAACGGGCTCCCAAACAGACAACTTACAAAACACAATAAAGGGTACAAAATACGCGACACTAGTAAATTGTTGACCACAATACGCCAGAAATCCAATTGACGATATGATGGCGCAACTGGCGGACATAACTCCTCCAAACCCGAGCCATGGCTTAGATCGAATCCAACTTGAAACTAAACAACAAATGATAGTGAAACTAGAGACAAGTAGAAACAACGGGGCGAGCAGACGAATCAGCGTTTCGGTGTCACGTCGTGCTTCAGTGGCAAGGGTTTCAGATGTCCACCAATGAGGGTGGATCAGACTCGACTGGTAACCTCTGAAATATAGAAATTGCAACGGAAATTAGTTCGTAAGTAACAAAGATAGATTAGAATTAATTTTTTAGATTCGTTACGTGTATAGTGTTCCCGTAATGTCTCATTGTCTACGCTCGTGTTTACGGTCGACCGTTGACAAGGTAGCAGAACTATGCGGATCGAATCTACGACAATTCGTCGTCGGACAACTTGTCGCCCAACAGTATCCTAGCGCCTTAATCTAAGCATAATATTAATTGTAATCCTAATCCTAAGCCAAAGCCTTAGCATAATGATGAGCGACAAATTGTCGAGTCGATGAAATTTTGGATTACAAGTTATCGGTCGACGAGTTGTCGGTCGACGAATTATCATGATACCATCATGTGAATTAATATGGACCATAGTGACTCGCTTGGTGCAATACAGTGACGTTCGACGATGTCAGGCGTTGGCAACGCACATTATCGCATAGCATATTGGGCCAATGTTAGTTTAAGGGGCGTAACAATAGATTAAGTGTATTCCTAAGCCTAAGCCTAAGCGTTGCAAAAATGTGTTCCTAAGCCTAAGCCTAAGCCTAAGCAAAAAATTGTAATCTAGAATCAAAACTTACTCTTTTATAGACCCGCCAGAAACCTGGACGCCCGTTAAAGTAACATGGACCGCATGTGGTATAATAATTTGTAAGCAAACACTGGCTTCGAACGCACAAATAGCAAATAAGTCACTGCTTACTCTAAAAATTTGTTCAAATTTAACTCCCAACCGCGAGCTCGACGGTCGACCCGCTGCGTTGAATGATGCAACTGGTACGGCAACAGTATCGCTTTCGCTGACGATACAAGTTGACTTGTCAGATTGAACTCAACTCCGCCCAACAACGCTCCAGTGTAGACTCCGTTATCGCTGAATGGATACTTGAGATAGTCCAATAGTCGTGGATTTGTTTTATACGCGCGGCGAGTAGTGAATTTTGAACCCAAGTTTTCCTTTGTGGAAACGGAATACAGAGCGATTTTAAGCTCAACCACGCTCCGTCATCCCAGATGTGCAACGTTTCGATGCGTTGCCATAACTGTAGTGTTTCGTTCATAATTGTTGGATCAAGGATGTTGCCTAAAATAGCGGATTTAACGTCGTGGGTTCGAGCCCCACCGTATCCGCAGCAAAATTATTCGTAAAGGGCTCTATATGGTACTGCTGTACTATAATTACACTTTACAGCAAACTCGCTAAACAAACACACTGTAAATTTCAGTGAGTTGATTTTGACTTACAATGAGTTGAATAAACTCAGTCTCTGAGTTAGGACTATCAGAACTCAGAATTTTGAATTGATTCAATTCATTATGAATTAATTAACCAACTCATTCAGAGTCAACTCAACTCAGAGTGAGTTAATGTTTACTGATATTAATTCCGAAATAACCAACTCGCTAGCTGAATTAATCAACTCATACGAATTTACAGTGCATGAAACGAGGCAAATTGTAAATTTAGGGTGGCGCTATACTTGTCGTGCGGCGTTGTCTGTCGCCACATGGTATTGATCGGGCCAAAACGCCACGACAGAGGACACCGGGCGACATTACAGCTTTCTTAGCATCATTCTTAGACATGAGCAAAGTAAATGTGCCCAGTTTATGTTGTTAGCGGATCTTAAGATTGCAGGAAACTCGAGTATTAATTCTCAGCACAAAATAAGCAATCACAACATTAAATTTTGATGAAGCGATTTTTACATTTACATAAACTGGGAGACTATGCACCCTCCAGGACCTCAGTTCCACTAGCGAATCACAGATGGCACCACCCAGTTCATGCCTCTCCAACAAGCATCAAAACCAAACATTTGTTAGCTTAAATCTAAATATTAAAATAGTTTGGAAGCTAACAAATCAAAATTTACTTAAATTTTTAATTTCAAAAACAGTCATTGTGGCGTTGGCTATTTTTCTCATAATTTCAAAAAATTTCGCATCCTGGTAATCAGTAATTTTTGGGGTTTTTTGAAGTAATCCGACTTAATGAGGGCGCGGGTACGACTTTTAGAAAATAGCATTTTTTTCGATGTTATCGAAACATTGGCCCATGTATAGAACAGGGTCGGAACAGTAGTATAAGCATATTCCTAAACCTAAGCCTAAGCAAAAAAAATTAGTCTAAAGCTTAAACTGACTCTATTATAGCCCCTCCGGAAAGCGATCCGGCCCTGTTCTATACATGGGTCGAAACATTTATAGCTTAAAAAAGGCGAACGTAGCGACGCCCTTCCTATAATTGGGATGTGAAAGTTAGAGAGTTCTCCTATCAGCATGATCCCTGAACCCTCCAGTAGCGGATCAAGAAATTCCTGCCGATGGCAATCGTGAGATATAATATTCAACGCGTCGCGAGCGAAGCCAACGAGAACTCAAACGCATATTTTACTAAATACAAAATTTTGATTTTGATCCCTGTTGGATTGGCCATAGCCTGTTCAGCTTCCATTGAATCGACCAATGGTACGCAACCTTGCATGCGAACTGCCAATGAAATTTACCTCCAATCGGTTTGGTCGTCACAATAATGTACCCAAATCGTTTTGAGTCATAGCGGCGTTCAACATAAAACATTGATGACTCATCGATCGAAAACATTGCATCCAAAAGTTGTTCTTCTCGTTTCGCAGCGCCGTCAACCGGCGTATACAGGTTAATATTATCAGGGATAACCTCCAAAAACCATACACATCCAAGCAACAGCCCCACCGTAAGCAAAAGTGGGCAAACGAGAAAAAATATCGTATGCCGGGTGACAAATTTAGCGTAGCGATCAAATCCTGCCGATAGGAGACGTTCAAAAAAATCAAATTGCATCATCGAACTCGGGCCTCGAAAAGTAGCCAAAAACGTTGAAATTATAATCTTGCAATATATTAATTTGTAAATTTTAGTCTCATTTTAAGTGTAAGAAATGATCTATAAAAATGTATGGAATATGGCAAAGCTAAACAGATTTCGCTGTCTATTTATCAAATGAGAAAATTCAATTATATTTTTGTTCATTTGTTTTTTAATTTGAGTTGTATTTCATATTAAATCGGTTGCAAGTGTCGATTCTGAAGGAAATACTGAAACACATTAAAGTTATACTTTCGCATATTTTTTGGTTAATTTAATTTATGGTTAAAATATTTAAAATATTTAAAACATTTCGCTTGCATCGGCCCAGCCAACCCTTTTTTAGTGCCACACCCACACACTGCCAAAAATGGCGAGTCAAGTTGACTCTCCCCCGAAATAGGCTTTTCCTGACTACACAAACTGAGTCAAAATTCGACTCCAACTGAGTCAAATCCGACTCACAATTTGACTTTGGCGGAATAGAATTTTGACTCAGTTTTGTAATCAGGAAAAAAAGAATATTTCGGAATCAATTTGACTCACCATTTTTTTTTGCAGTGTAGATAGATCAAACGTTTACCGAAAAAATTGTCTTCCTTGTAAAGCATCAACTGTAGTGACCTGAATTAAAAGGTGGGTGACCGATATTTATTGCGCATCCCCCCACTCGCTGCACTGTAAACTCGAATGTGTTGATTGACTCAGAATCAGTTAAACCAACTCAAATATCTGAGTTCTGCATGCTCTAATTAAAAACTCCGAGTAAATTCAAGTCGTTCATACTCCAAATACGGATCAAAACTCATAGCCATCCGGTATTATATTCGGGTCACAGCGTAGTACCGGTAGTTTAGGGGACAAGTTTTCAAAATAACAGAGTGTTTTATAATTTTTACAAACTTTCTTTAAGTGCACTGCGTAAATTCTAAAGAGTTGATTAATCAACTCAGCTGCACTGCAAAAAAATGGTAAATCAAATTGACTAGCTCCGAAATAGGCTTTTCTTGACT
Organism: Enoplolaimus lenunculus; assembly: GCA_030248215.1. Lineage (NCBI taxonomy): Eukaryota > Metazoa > Nematoda > Enoplea > Enoplida > Thoracostomopsidae > Enoplolaimus > Enoplolaimus lenunculus. The sequence continues at coordinate 34,473 of JASANG010003385.1, forward strand.
ACGCAAACTGAGTCAAAATTCGACTTCGCCTGAGTCAAATTCGCCTAACTGAGTCGCGTGGTGAGTCGAATTTGTCTCTGGCGGAGTACAAATAGACTCGGTGTGTGTAGTGCGGAAAAGCCTAGTTCCGCGACAGTCAATTTGACTCACCGTTTTTTGCAGTGTACAGAGTCAGTTGTTTCTAGTTAACAACAGTAAACATTATAACTCACTGTGAGTTGAGTTGAGTCCAAATTGGTGAGGTGAATGAATAACTCACAGTGAGTCATATTGACTCAGAATTTTGAGTTCTGAAAGTCCTAACTGAGACTGAGTGATTCAACTGGTTCTGAGTTAAAATCACCTCACTGGGATTTACAGTGTGGTGACCGCAAAAATTTTTGACGCGGAGTCGCACAGTATATGTGTATGTGTAGTGCAAAAAGCTCGCGAGCGAAACGACGGACAAACCGGACGAAACTTTTAGAACCAAATCTTTAAGCGAAACACTTTAGTTATCATCCCTGCTGGCCGGATCCACACCTGAGTGTCCGGTTTGATCAGCCAGTGGTTTGTTTGACGATAAAAGTAACAAAAAACCTATGACTACAAGACATTATCATGAATACTTTTTGGAAACTGTAGCCCATGTAAAGAAGGGGGGGGGCGGAACAGTACTATAAGCGTATTCCTAAGCCTAAGCCTAAGCCTAAGCGCAAAAATGAGGTTATTCTTAAACCTCAGCCTAAGCCAAGCAAAAAAACTAGTCTAAAGCTTAAGCTTTAGTCAATTACAGTCCCACAGAAAAACGTTCCGCACCTGATCTTTACATGGGCCGAAAATTTAAATTCCACTATTAGATTTTAGCTTTATTATCAAGTTTACATAGCAAAAAACGTGACTGATCAGTTGCATTTTGAAAAAAAATTGATTGTTTTCACAACAAAAACAACACAAATACACACTTCAAATCTCAACAACGCGTTGAAATATACAGAGTTGCTTCCTGCACACATAAAAGCAATGAATGGACCTTAGCTGCTGAAAAATTCTACAACGTCCGTTTGAGTTGTAACAGCGGATAAAGGGGGGAGACCCATGGAAACCGGGCCGCTCCCCAAAATGCCCCCCCTTCCTGTAACACAAATCCCATCATACCAAGGTAAAGATCAGGGGCGGAACGTTTTTCTGTGCGACTGCAATAGAGTACACTTAAGCTTTTGACTAATTTTATTACTTGGCTTAGGTTTAGGCTTAGGCTTAGGAATATGGTTATAACACTGCTCCGCCCCTGTTCTTTACATCAACCACATTTTATATCATTTTCAGCATGGTTATTATATTTTTCTTATGGTTAATAATCATTGCAGTTCCCAAATTGTTAAGGGTTTCCCGAACGTCAAGGAGGTGGTTCTAAAAGGTAATAAAAACCGTATATTGTGACACAGGACGTCTGATTGAACAAGATCTTGAACGAGCACTTGCTTGCAAGTCATTGAAAACCCTTAAATGCCCATCCTGAAAAATTTTTAACCCCCAGCAATGTGAGCTGGCTACGGACCTACTCTGGTCACTCGTAGGAACGCAGAAACGCCAATAATGTGCCAAATTTCAAAATTATCGACTAGCTGTTCACCCAAATTATTGGTCCTATTACCAACTGATGATAGGTGCTATATGCATTTGAGAATATGTGTCCTGCAATCGCAGGAGTTAGTGCAATTCAAGAACCGATTACTAACTAATGATAGATGCTATACCCATTTGAGAATATGAGCCCTTGTACGATGACAACTCTTTATAAACTGTGTTTTTAACTTTTATTCTGCTGTTTTTGAATTCGTGCCGGCAAAAACTATTTTGTCGCACAAAAATCGTTTGATCATTCACACACAGGCGTCCGCAGATAACTATATTTGTGGGTGGGCACATTTTTGGGGGCCCTCATCTATTTGCAATTCAAGATAATTTAAGCAGAGTCCATTTGGAGGGACATTAGACAAATTTGGGATAGCTAACACAGCCGCCAACACCCCACGTGGGGCACACCCATCCATCCCAACGGGTGCTTTGTCTTATTAAATTTCGCTGCCTGCGAAACGCGTTTACACTTTAATTTCAACTGCAAACAATGAAAATCCCGTTTTTATAAACATTTTGAAACAAACTGTATTATGGTTGACACCGTGAAGACAAAACATATGGTCCTCATAAGCCGTGATAAATACGAAAAATGAAGCATTATAATTTTCGAGCAAATACCCCCCTTACAGTTTCAACTCAAAAAAATCTCGCAAATAAAAACGGAGAAATTATTTTCACTCGACTGGCTGAGGCACAAGATTGTAACGGAACACCTTAGAATTGAACCACCGGCGGTACTCTGGATATCGTTCACGCTCGCAGCCAGCTCATCTTGCGAAGGGAGGCTAAAGGTTCAGGACGAGCATACAAGGGTTTTCAAGAAAAGCGGCCAAGCGTGCGGTATTAGGAAACAAAATTCGGTACGAATTTTGTTTACGAAATCATAGTTCAAAATATGAATATTTTTTGTACATTACAAACTGGAAACTTTATTGCAATTTGGCAATTTTGGTCTTGACTCAAAATTCAATATGAGGTTCAACTGTGAACACAACTATATTCTCCGCTTTCTAGACAACGCTAAACCCACCATTGTCGTTGCCCACCATGGCAAATTTTGGCCAATGTTACTTTAAGTGGCGTAACAGTAGATTAAGAGTATTCATAAGCCTAAGCCTACGCGTTGCAAAAATGACTTCCTAAGCATAAGTCTAAGCCTAAGTCTAAGAAAAAAAATGTAATCTACAATCTAAACCGACTCTTTTATGGGCCGATCAGAAACGTTCAAGCCCCTTTAAGTAACATGGGCCGAAATTTTGTTGAACCCCTTAACTAAAGGTTCCGGCGCTCGCGGGGCTGGTAAATTACTAATTGCAATTTCAAGACAAAGTTTCTATTTTTAAACTCTGATTTCGTCATGTGCAATTCTTTTTCTTCTCGCCTACCACATAAAAGGTCACACACACACATATATATATATATCGATATATATATATATATATATATATATATATATATATATATATCGATATATATCGATATATATATTATACATATATGTATAATATATATTTATATATTGTCACAAAAGTTATACACAAAAGTCGCTGTGCCGGCTGAGCAACAAAATATCTTTTGTCGCTGGAACGCAGAAATAAATTGCGTTCGAAAACTGCATAAGAAATGACGAGTATTGTATTCCTGTGCGTGTTTTGCAATCAGCATCGGCGTAAATATAAGGAGCGCGATAACGCCGGATATATATTTCGTTTCCAAATTTCTGGACAAACAAGAATAAACGAAAGCGTTTGAATATTACCCGTTGGATCTGCTCAAAAGGTAAGAGAAATATTTTGTTTTACAGACATTAATACTTTTTAAAATCCGAGCAATACGCAACTGAACGAAGTAGGAA
>JASANG010003429.1:0-37900 GCA_030248215.1 Enoplolaimus lenunculus
TTGCAAGTCGCTAGAATTTCTTGCGTCTACAGTTTGATTGGTCAATCGGAATGTTCCTTTCAAAATACTTGCCGCTGCAAGCATGTCGTGTAAGTTGCAGCTGCGAGTTCTCGCTGCAAAAACTTGCACGTGTGAATGGGGCTTTAAGAATTATTATGAAACAAAGTGTTCCACATTAGAAAATATACTCGGTCAATAATAAACCATTTAAATCCTATTAAGAACTGTCGAATCCACAGGGGGCACCTGGGCGCGCTCTCCCCAAACAGTAATCAGTGATCAGAACTTACATTTTATGTTAAACTTTAGCACTGAAATGGTGTTCGGCTTCTCTTTTGCTTCTTCGCTCGCGTTTTTCCCCGTGTGTATTTTGCGGATCACAATGGGATGTGGGTAAGGATTTTTTACCCGACCCGCAATTTTACACACGAAAACTTACTAGAAACCACAAAATTTCAAGCCCAACTAAAGTACTGAACTTTTGCTTTTTCAACGCTCACTGACTAGTTTAGTTAATAGCGTACGTTTTGCATAACTTTTTAAAGGTTTTGGACAGCGCGATACAAATCTTTACTCACAGGTATACGTGCGGTTGATATTATTTATCTGACCAGCGTTTACCTGTGGACCCGTTGGATAAATTTCTAAATCTGCCACTGCTATTAATTTCTTAGTCTTGCTACGACATTCTTAAACTCCCATATGGAAGTCACCTGTGGTCAATGGGTGAGCATTGAGCACTAAAAATGCAGCAATAACTGCATAATTTTTTGACGAAATAAAAAACGCTACGTTTGATATCACGCAGCAAAATACAAAGAGCATGGTCGCTGGTAGGTATCTGTAATGAGTTATAGCCCCCTGCTTAATGGTGTCATATTGATATTATAATTATACTTTTTGCCCCAAATCATATCTTGCACACCCCAACCCAATGTATATATCCTGGCAGCCTTTATATATACAAGTCAGTTGTGAACTGCCGTGAATGTTTTACCTGTAATTGAATTCTGCTATCCGCTAAATGTACAAGAGCAAAATGTGGTCAGCTGTAAGATTTATAAGCCGGTTCATGTGTAAAAAAGTTAACGGTTAATCAATAAATTCGAAAATTTTTCACTGTTTGGCAGGCTACAACCGTACGTCTGCCTTCGATTCCAGTTCCGGCATAAAATCGACCTCCGGCTCCGGTAGAGTCTCTGCCCAAGGTACCGGAAAATTCGGTGGCAAATTGTTCGTCGTTTTATATAAGTTTTGCAATTCAGCTTGTTTATTTCTAACTTTACGACAATTGAAATGCTTCAATTTCCTGAAATTCTTCAAAAAAATAAAGCTTAAAAATTAATTTTCGGTAACACTTAACAGATAATTGTTGAAATTTGCGCAAATTCAACAGCATCACCGGCTACGGTTCCGATTCCTGGCTCCGGCCAAATTTGTTGAACCTCCGGCTTCAGTTTTTTTGACAACTGCACCCTGCTGTATTGATAAGCAAACAAAAATTTACTTTGAAAAAATTCAACAGCGTTTCCGAACGTTTACTTGACATTCCGATGCCAGCATTGTACGCGTATCGTCCGTATACGGAAGACTCTCCTGGTTTATTGCTTATGGAAGATCTGAGTGAACGCGGAAGTGTACCCGATTTTACCAGTGGATTGACACACCATCAGACATCAGAAGTAAGCTGATGATTGTAAAAATAATTTAAGTCTTCATGCTCAATGCTTAAACATTTTAATTACACCGGCTCATTGTCAATTGGGTTACTTAGGTGGGCTCAACTCTCTATTTTGGCCCCCTCCTATATAAGTTTTAACCTCGCCTGCAACGCATGTGAAATCTTTGTTTCTATTCGTTCTAAAGTAGAAGGCGCGTTTCATCAACTAAAGATAGGCATCAGGTACTTACAGGTGAGACTATGAGCCTTCGACACAGCTGTTCTATTGTGCCTGAAACTGTTTGAAAAATTTTAATACAATGATATGTATACCTACCAAGGGCGTAGCCAGATAAGTGATTTTCGGTATACAGCTGTTCTATAATGCTTGAAATTGTTTAAAAAATTTTAATACAATGATATGCATGCCTACCAAGGGCGTAGCCAGAGAAGCGGTTTTTTGCGATAACACACCCCCTTAAGATTTTAGTAAAGGGGTGGGTTTAGATACTATTTCAGTTTGTTGCATACCAGAAATTTCTCACAAAATTTTCATGGAAAGTAAAATTATGGGTTTCCCAAATCACACCGGTAATGTTAGCTACACTAATTTTTTTGTTTACATTTAATGCTGTTGTTTTAGGTGATATGTTCACTCGCTAGATTTCATGCTTATGCATACTCTAATCCTGAACTGTTCGATAAAGACTTGTACGGCATATTTGACAAAGAATCGGTTGACGATTTTATAAATAGCTTTTGGACAACTCCCAATTATTATCGAACGAATTTTGGAGATTTATTTAAATTCAGGTAAACTCCGAAAACTTCAATATGTTGTATTGTAACCTATCAGGATTGCGCTATACTGTTTTTGACGTGCGGCACCGTGCGGTGCCGTCTGTCACCCGCACGCACCGTACGGGTAATGGATGGTGACGGACGGCGCTGTACGGATGACGCACGGTGACGGACGGCGCCGTATGGGTGACGGATTGTGTGAACTTTTGGAAGAAATGGATTTTGAGTTCCAATTACCAATTAACAAATTTAAAATAAAGTTTAGTCAAGGCGTAGCCGGGTGCAGAGTTTGAGGTGAATTCACTTTCTAATTTTTGTCTAGGGACTTTCGTAATTTCTTCAGTTACACTTTCTGTGGGGCCTCGTCACATTTTATTTGTGAAAGGGGCATGACACCTAAACCCACTGCGTTGAATTTTTTACACAACACAACCTGTCATTCTGGCTTCGCCACTGACATTTGCGTGAAAGTGAAAATATCAAGCATGCATGTTTATGTTTTTCCCTGAACGTTGTGTCATAACAAAAAAACCGAGGCTTTGAAACGTATCATTCGGTGAGTTTTGCTTACGATATCGTTAATTTAAATTTATTTTCAGCGATGATCAGCTTAAACGTCTTGTAAACCTTGATGATATGTCAATGATATTCGATCCAAACAAAGTCGATTTTACGCCAATAATTACTCAGGGTGACATGTGGACCAACAATTTCTTGTTTGAGTCGAAGGTATCTTTATTATTGTATCTTAACTGTAGATGAACAGACAACCAAAAAGAACCGTTTTACCGTAATAGTAATAAAATTATCCTAAATTATAATTAATATGGCCCATGTAAAGATCAGGGGCGGAACGTTTTCCTGTGGAACTAGAATAGAATAAAGCTTAAGCTTTAGACCTATTTTTTGCTTCGCTTAGGCTTAGGCTTAGGAATAAACTCATTCTTACGCTCAGGCTTAGTCTTAGGCTTAGGCTTAGGCTTAGGAATAAGCTTATGAATACTGTGCCGCCTTCTTACATTGGCCATTAATATTATGTTGTGGAAAATATTTTCGGCTGGCGGAAGAAATTGTTAAATAATGGTTTATTAATATAAACACAGAGTTTACCTAACGGAGCAATGTTGCCAAATCTATTTGCATTAATTGTTTGAAATTTGCAGCATTTTAGCCTTCAGAACCGAACAAACCTAACCTTGTTGGACTTATCGACTGGCAAGTTGCACACCGGGGCCTTGTTATGGAAGACGTCGCTCATTTGGCTGCGTACAGTCTTGATCCAGAATTACGACGTTTGAAATTAGAAAACCTTTTGGATTTATATTATCAGGAGTTTGCGGGACAATTACACAAAATAAGAGACGCTACTATGTGCACGCAAGACGACTATAATAATAATCCTCGATTCGAACTGCCATTTGATAGACTGATCCTAAGCAACCTTTATAATCGTGTTTTTCCAATGAGTAAGTAATATATTCGAAAATGTTCCACTGAAAGTGAAAGATAGAGGAAGTTGAACATGAATCAGGCTCGATGTTAAAAAACAAGTTTGCAAGAACTTTAATCACAACACAACTAAAATCTGTCAGTAACGCTGTTTTGCTTAATACTATTCGCTGTCCAACCAGTGGCGGATCCAGGATCTCAAAATAGGGGGGCCAAAATTTCACAGGTAATAAACTTATTTTTGACCCATACTGCAGTGACCCAAATAAGAAGGGGGTCCCCATTTTGAGTCCCAATAGGAGTCCGTATCCCTAATAAGAATCCGTAAGCGGGTAGAGTCCTTAAACCCTTGTTTAGAGTCCATAAATGTCTATTATCCCTAATTGTAGCGCATAAATGACTCCAGGGCCAAGAAACTTTAAAGCGTGCTTATACTATTGTGTATAAAAACAGAAATAAACAGCATAGAACGGCAATTGACACTATATGCTTTTTGTCGAGATGCTGTTGGGGGGGGCACGGCCGGGGTGGCCCCCCCCGTGGAATCGCCATTGTGTCCAACCAACTTTTATTCAAGAGCAATTTTTATCTCATAGGTGTTAAAAACATACCGAGGCTATTCCAGTAAAAAATTAACACAGTTAGTGGAACAGTGAAGAACAGCTGTTAACAAGAAGCCAGCGTCATTTTCATGGCTTAAATCCCAGTAGAAAGTTTTATATTGGCGTCTGTTCGTATTAACGCTAGATCGAGTCTTGAATCTTCTAAGCGTTATTAATAATATCTATATTAGAGGATATAAACTAGAGCCACCGGCGAAATTTTTTAAACGTACAAACGCCAGATATATGAAGGGTTGCGCTAAACTTTAGTTGACGTGCGGCGCTGTGCGTCACGGACGTCGCCGTACGGGTGACGCACGGTAACGGACGGCGCCGGACATCAAGTATAGCGCGACCCTAATTGTGACACAGCGGTATATAAATTACATAAAGTTAATTTGAAACAGCGGTAGCTTGTAAAATATTTTTCACTCGCATTTGAATAATTTAATACCAAAGGTTTCGTCTGTAGAAAGCCAACTATAATTTAAAAATGTATAATATTCATTCTTTGCTTCTGTATATTAATTTTAGACGCATTCTTTGCAATGGGCCACATTGCGTTAATGTTACAAACTGCGTACATCGAAAAACCACAACATAAACGCGAGAACTTGGTTAAAAGAGTAGTTGCAAATATAGAAGACGCGTTTACATTGCTTGATTCCAGAAAGCCGTAGTTGCTAATTCCTACAGTACAACCTACTTGTTTCGAATTGAAATGAACTGATTATGATTATTAAGAAACTAACATACTTATAAATTTGTAATGTTAATGTGATCAGTAAGCCGTGATTAAATTTTGTACTTTTTTATATTGTTTCATATGGTTTTCGCCCCATTCATGTTTATGTCTAATATCCGCCATAGCACGAACTAATATAACACTGTGCTAGTCATAGTTTCTGGTTCTTGACTGGCGATCGGACAAAAGGAGTTAAATATATTTTGCCGAAGCCTAAAAGAGAAGCTGGAGGTGAACCAGAACGCTACCGAAATTGTCATATAATGTTTAGCTAATGTTTTGCCAGAGCCGGCAATTATTTGGCAAACTGTCGGTTGAACCTTGGTAACGATCATAGCGTTCCTGAGAGGGATGTTGTGGTGCGGAAATAACTATAGATGTCTACCTGCGAATCCGGTAGGAATTAGATATTCGGAGCTGCGACATTAACATTAAAACTTGTTACATTTTAATATAATTTTGTATCATTCAGCGAGTTAGTTTGTAACATTGAAAAATTCAACATGATTGTAATTAATTATTTTTACTTCGCTTCTGGTTCCTGCATAATTGATTGGCCTCCGGCATTTTTCACCAAGGGATACAAAATAGTGCACATCAGGGTGTCAGCGGGTATATTCGTTTGCGGTATAAATAGGTGTCGCGTTTCCGTTACAGAAATAACGAAAATCCCACTATATTATACTCTGCATATTTAGTTCTAAATCACTTTACGGAGCATCGAATCTTGTAATACCACTATAACGCAACTTTTCCGTCTGGACTAATAAATAATAAACAAATTCATCCAAAATTTTAAAAATATTGGGTGCATCGGCTATTATTTATAATTTTAAAACTCACGGTGGATATTGGCATGCCTGAATTGTAGGGTGCAACCGGATGAGCAAACTCCCGGAGCAGGAGCTGGAGGCCATCAAAACTGGCCGGAGCCTGAAGTGAAACCGGAGGTAAGGCCAAATTAAGAGGTTTACAATAGTGTTTAATTTGTTAATGTTAGCAAATATCTGTAATGTGTGATGTTAAATTGTTTGTTGACGTCTGTTTACGAAATTTCGACCATTTTGTATTCAAATTTATGTCAAAAGAAATTTTGCCGAACTATACAACATTTCACTACCGAAATTGCCGAAACCTCCGACAAAAATTCTACCGGAGCCGGAGGTCGACTTTCTGCCGGAATCGGAGGCAGACCCCCGTTTACACCCTGCTGAATTGCATTGGCTAAAAAATAAAACATATTTTAAACTCTTATAATTCAAGATCCGTTTTTACAATCCGTTTATATACACCATGGTGCAACTATAGAGGGAAAAATTCTGGAGACCGAAATAAACAAATTTTGTCGGAGCCGGAGGTGGCGCTAAATTGTTTAGTTAAAATAATGATAATGTGCTAGTTTCAGCAAATATCTGTAAAACAGTGTTGGTTTCTTTCGGAGAAACCGCTTGAATAATAGACGCACTACAAAAATGTCATGTGTGTGAAAAGTTTTAATCTACTACGATACCGAAAGTTCCGTTAATAAAATTTGAGACGTTCAAGCTGCGTTGTTGTTCAACTGAGCCGCTGGTTTACAAATACATGTATAAAACCAAAATAATAATACAATACTACACCCATTAGTACTGCTATTCTTCGGGATATCTCCCAAGTTACTCCAAAAATCTCCCGAATTCCCCCAAATAGATTAACCCAGATTCCCAAATATTTCCCAAGATTCCCCGATTTCGCCCGTAGGCTTTAGCGCACTATGCACACTCCCTTAAGTTCCGTAAATAGTAAACTCTGCACGTTTATATTAAGCTTCATGGAAATAATCTCCTCAACCGAACTTAACACTAACTCGCAAAACTAACTATATATACGCATAAAATCCGTAAAATATACTACTTAGAAAATACTCACAAAAACGTTGCAGTTTCAACTCGTTGAAATATAAGAATGATAGTGAGAACTGGCTACCCCACGTTTTGTGAGTCACAAAACCAACACGAACCAGTCTGCCATACTCATAATAAAACATTATATACAACAAAAACTAAATAACCACCCCCCAAACCCCAAAGCTATGCGATTACGCACAACAAGCCTGACGAATGACATTATATTCAGTGGCAACACAGGTCCTGTGCATAAATTTACATAGCGGCTCAGCCGCCACGCATAGAATTTAGATATTTTACGTCGCTTAGTAACGCCTAAGCCTAATTTAAGTTCTAAGAGAGACTAGGTGGAGCCATAGAGCCTCCGTTAAGGCGTAGTTTAGGATTTGGTTTTAAGTTTAGTTTTAGTTTTCAGTGTGACAAAAAGTTCTAGTATACCCAATCAAACAGGTACAACAAAATCGAATATCATCGGCCCCTGACTCATAGCGAAACTAGTTCCGGTTACTTGGAGTGAGAACAACAATTTTATTAGACTTTTTCACGATATTTTCTCGCTGTTTCACAAGTTATTTGGTAAAATTAATGTTATAAGGTATTTCCACCTTTTCTAAAACGGAGAACAACCTGAAAAACTGGTTTTCGTTGTTTTTGGTGCTCACACTATGACTGTCAGCAGGAAAGTTTTTTCCGCCAACACAATTGATGCGTGCAAATGCTCACCAAGGTTTCTATAATTTGAAAGATATATCGCGGTTCATCGAAAGAGCGTAAAAATAACAGAATTTTCGTTATTTCTTTAACGTAAACGGACACCGAGTTTCACCGGAAACGGATATCCGGTTGTTGTCAAAGATTATGGATTTAGGATATTTTAACAAACACCGATAAATTATTCCTTAAAATTAGGCCAAAAGTTAAAGCCAAACGCACTAACCAGGGCGCAGCCTGAGGTATAAAAACAGGAGCTTGCTAGTAAAAAAGTGGTGAATTCGCTAATTTGAACAGTTTTCAAAGTTGTTAAAAATTGGTTCTAGGATTCTTTCTTTTTTTGACAAAGCTCGTCAATTAAAGCTTCCAAAATTGCCCAGTTACAAGTAAACTCATCAAAAAGCACAATTTTAGGCACAACCAGAGCTGAAAAACACCGGAGCCAGTGATCAAAAATGTTCCCGGAAACGTAAGTGTACGCGTATTTTTACGAAATGTCCGCGATTTTTGTTCCTCAAAATTGAACCAAAATTCAAAACGAACCGCACCAAGCCATAAATTTTGTAAAACTGTAAAATTTCGCCACCGAAATTGCGGGAAACTCCAGCAGAAATTCTACCGGAGCCGAGTCGATTTTATAGTTCAATTGTATTCTTGGAACAATAAATCTTTTAAAATAAAACTCTTCTACTTATCATTTTAACAATGACTGTAAAATGTTGCCAAGGAATCGGTTTCGATATCGATTTCGAGAAATATCGACAATTTCGATTTCAAAATTTGCCTAAAAGGTTATTATTAGATTTAATGGATTGATAACTTTTATACAAATACGAAAAATTTCACTATACCAAAATTACACCTCTGGCAAAATTCAGCCAGAACCAAATGCAGACATTCGGTTCCATCCCGTATGCCAGGAACGCGTAATACCTTTATCGCACTACAGTATTCACCGCCTCTGAAAGCATAACTTACACAGATAAGCTTTATTAAAATTTATGAACATAATACGTATCACTGGATCACACGGTAATTTAGTCTCATAAGCTTCAGCTTACTTTATTGGAGTTTCGCGGAAACCCATCAAAATAATATTGCCCATAAACAGTATACAGTTTTATTCTGTTAATGCCCTCCAGCCCACTTCAGCAAGCTTTTGTCTTAGTGCACTGACCGTGTTAACAGCTAAAAAAGATACGTTGATAACTGATTTCGTAACTGCTTCTACACACAGAATTACAGAACAAGCTCCAAACTCAGACTTGCAATTATCGTTCTATCATAGACGAACAAATCATCAACTACATATTATTGTCGTAGGGCAATCTGCTATTCGAAGCAAATAGCAGTTTGGTCTTGGCCAAATAGCGATTGTGAGATTTCGCAAAACAACACTAATGTAAGACCAACGCAGACTGGTAAACGGTATTGCGTCGGTCCAAATAATTACATCTGATTGGTCCATATGTTCAATAGCAGTTTAGCCTAGGCCACACTGCTATTACATAAAATAGCAGATTGGGCAAGGCCAATTAGTAATTGCACTGAATAGCAGATTGGCCTACGACATTATCGTATACAAAATCGAGGTTGTATTAAGAATTGGCAATGAATATAAAACTAGTATATAAATTTGAAAAATAAAACCACTATGCATGCATTTGAAATATGCTTAAGCATCGAACTGTTGCACTGAAAGTTAGAATAATCACAAATACTTATTTTTTTCACTTCGAACAAAATTCGCAGACAAGTATTGTCATTTTGGTCATAATTAATCGTATAATATACAGTTATGTTACACTTTACGCAATACATACTCGAGAATATAGAATATAGGCGCCAGATATCCAGGTGAATCCCAGTAAGCAAGTATTGTTAGTTCTGTCGATGTCTTAGCACATTCTTTACACACAAGGATACATTGCAATTAAAGTTGAAGGAAGATAATTGAATATTGCCGAATAAAAAATTGTGGATCGTGTAACTTTTAGCAGTAGGAACGTTTGTTTTTTCTTTAGCTTCTAATCGATGCTTACATAACGCTTAATTATTACTTGATCAATTAAGATTATACACAAGTAACGAAATATGTAGCCAATACAGAAACTACAAAAATGGCAAATCACGAAGTGAAGGCACAAACACATAGGACTTATTGCACAGGGGCGGAGCCAGGAATTCAGTTAGGCGGGTGGATAAAAAGTAATGTATGAATAAATTTTTTGACCACTACGATACAAACGGTTAGTTTGAAGTCGGTTACGTGTTTTTCCCTTGTACACGCCCCTGTTATTGTATCATTACAATAAACAATGAGTTTCAAACTTAATTATCCGTTAACATTATGTACATATGTTACCTAATTTCACTCGAGAACGTTGAAAAATGTCAGATTTCAACATGTGATTGCGAGAGAATCAACAAAATTATTTTCTACAGAAATGCTGTAAATTTCGTTATTTTTCATTAATGGTGGTATGTATGTAAATGTAATTAAATGTTAACGCACATTGTAGCCAAGACGCGATCGCATACTAAAACATGATAAGCAGCGCAAGAGGCGATTACTGAGGCAAATTTGTAATCAGACACGTTTTTAAAATGGTTAAGCAAAGTCTGCGTTAAAGTATGTAGCAACTTGAACAAGCACTTACTGATATATGCAGCCGGTGACCAAACCTCTCAAAGTCTATTCGGTTACGTCCTAGTTATACGAACAGAATGAGACATATACCATTAAAAAATGCAAAATATTCCACAAAACACAAGGTAATAACACAACACTAATTGCAGGAATTATTACAAACCTCGGGATCATTTTGAACGAAAAAACGATGGAAAACTTTTAAATATTTTACATAAAACATCCAAATACGTGCGTTATACGATAGTGTTACGGTTAATATAGTGATACACAAAACAAAACGATAAAAGAGAAATCAGAAATCACATATTATGAAACATATTCTCGTAAATCAAATCACGCTGCCAACAGTATTTTTTCGGTCCCAAAAACAAAAGTGAACGTTACGGAATGATCTTACATAGGGGCGGATTCAGAAATGTTTGACAGAGCGAACGAGCGATACAGTTTGCCTCAACAGTTTCGCTAACATATCAGGTCAAAAGATGGCTGTGGCTCTAATATATAGTAAATGAATACTGCCAAACGAATTTTGTTATAACCCGGATTTGTAGTTGTTTTTCCTGCCAGTTACTTACATACGGTTTCTTTGGGAATATTTTTTCACTGACGAAAACTGCTATTCACTCATTCAATTTTAAGGCTCAGACATTATACGTGCAGAAAGATGACCATCGGTTTGCATCAGGTGTTGCTGTGTCAGTATAAAAGCGTTGAAGTTGAATCTCAACAATTTTCGGTCGTGAAATATAAGTCTGGCTTTAAATCTTACTGTAAGCTAGCAAATTAAAAATGTATAAAATCGATCATGCACGCTATCAAAGTATGTAATACACAACACAATGTTAGATGCTGCAAACTAAATTTTCAAAATTCAGCCCAAGTTGCTATAAAATGAAATAATTTCATTTGAAGATGTGATTAATGAGAATGCATATCACTAAAAACAAATATAAATTAGAACAACCGTAAACGATATTAGAACAACCAGACCAAGCCTAAACACGACATATCGTACACCAAAAGCGAAGTACTAAGTTTGTATATGTGCAATTTGTTAGTAATCTGCTACAAAATATATTCAAAACAATATGCTGATCAACAGAATTTTAAATGATGTGTGTTGCAGTAAAATACAATTCGTCAGAAACGTGCAAACCAGGTTAGTGTTTCACCCGAGTGTCTCGATGATTTGGCATTATTTGCTGCGATTTGTTATTTTGTGTTCACAAGAGCAGGGATGGGCGGTCTCGGTCTCGCTTTTGTTCAGTCTCGGTGGTTTGCAAACCGAGACCAAAGAGGCGAAAAAGACGATGAACAATTACAAAAATTTTCCTTGGATCGCAGCTTTGACCCAGAAGTAGTTGCGCATTTCGACTACCAACACAGTCAGCGAACGATTGTGGAGCACCGCTACCTGGTGGTTATGCACCGATTTGAGAAACAGAAAGACCCCTCCAGTTACCCAAAATTCTATTTTTGAAAGGAAACCCAAAACACTTTGATTTTATTGCGCCCAAGCACAAAGTTACAATTTTGATTCAAAACATTTAAGACATCGTTTACAAAAATTATGGGTCATCGGCATTTATAACATGACGCTATGTTAAAAATTTTACATTGTATTCCGTTTGCCCAGGACCAAAAACAACACTATATCTCTGAATTAGGTTTTGTAGCGACGGTGCTTTAAGACAGTGGGATTTGTCCCCAACCTGTCCGAAGGGTATGGCGACAGTAGCCAAGTGAAAAATAAAGTAAAAAATAAATTTTGGCAGCGATTTATTAGTGTACTTGAATGAAACGGCAATTCAGAACAGATAAAAATATTGAAAACTTTTGTTAAAAAATCTTATGTTTATTTTCGGTAACGGTTAAAAAGTTGACCGAGACCAAAGTCTCGGTCTCGGTAGGTTGGGTCTCGGTCTCGGTATGTTGGGTCTCGGTGTCGGTCTCGCTTTTTTGACCGAGACCGTCCATTCCTGTACAATAGGCTTAGTATTAAATGTTTCCTGTCACGCATATTTCTGTCATTGCAAACAGCGTACAAAAATCACTGCGAAATGTTGTGATTTTGGTCATCAGGTAATTTCTGTTGACGTATGAGAATTGCATAAAACAACGTAATCGCCTGGTTGTTCTTATCATAATACGTGCTCAAAAAACTAAGTTCATTCAGTAATACACGCATCATTAGAATCAGAAAGACATCAATATTTTCACAATGTTTTAATACGATCAAAAATTATTGCTGTCAGCAATTATTCTTCCATCGCCCAGTGTTCAAACACCAGCCTCTGCTGCATTCAATTCCAGTTCTTAAACAGACCGTTGGTACGTAAGCTTAACAAAGTTTTGCCAGCGAAACTGTTATAGCGCAAAACATCCCATTATGTTATACAGCCAGTTTATTGCCTTACGGTATCCGATGAATTCGATTAAAAATAGCGGAATTCGCCTTGTTTACCCATTCGTTGACGTACATAATCTGGTGTATTAGGATCTGCAGCTGGCGCTGGTACATGAGGTGAAGGTTTATCCTGAAATACAACAATATAACACACTTCAAGCTCAAGCATAACGTCTGTATCACCAAGAATGTTATCCATACGTGAGGAAGAGTAATGTAACTCGGTATATTCGGTGCAGAAAAACAGTGGTAGACAAGCGTTGCATTTTCTGACTACTTTCCCAATTTACGGGTGGTATTAACTTTGTGTAGTGGCAAAACAAACTAATTATTCTAAACACACAAAATGTTATAGATTGGACATGCCCATTGTATGGGACAATTCAAAATTTCATAACGCAAAATTCTTTTAAGGCCTTAGATAAAGGTTTAGGCCGCCAACGGAAGCAAACATGCCGTAGAGATGGGGCACGCACCCCCCCCCCGTAGTTGTGAACTGGTTTTAATTCCGAATAAA
Source organism: Enoplolaimus lenunculus (assembly GCA_030248215.1). Lineage (NCBI taxonomy): Eukaryota > Metazoa > Nematoda > Enoplea > Enoplida > Thoracostomopsidae > Enoplolaimus > Enoplolaimus lenunculus. The sequence continues at coordinate 13,432 of JASANG010003429.1, forward strand.
TTAACTTACCCTCGACAGGTGATGCTGTTGCGACGCCAAGCTATCAGACATTCCGGCAGACAAGCTACCAGCAGCCCGTTGATCACCCCAGTTGCGCGATCCTGGACTTGTTCCTGTGACGTCGCTAACGTGTTGCGTCGGTGATCCAAGTATATCGTTACCACCAACAGCAGCAGTACAAAGCCGATTCAACTCGGCCAAATCTTTTACCGGTTTCACGATTGTACACGGCACAAAACCGACCCGATTGTTGATATTACGGCATTCCCACCATTGTTTTGCATCGTTCAGCACCTATATACAACCAAAGCACGAAATTAATTTTTGCAGTGTATAAATTACCCAACGATAACAAAATATTATGAACTTTAACAAAACACATTTGTTGTAGATTATAAGTAATTGATCTCTAAATTGAAAAGCACCGCAAATTTACATTTTACAAAACATCACAACTGTGGTATTTCGCTTGTGGGGGCAGTATCCCTCCATCCCACCAAATTGGACCATCTTTTTGCGACCATTGGAACCCCCGGCCTGAAATCACTTACAATAACGGAAAGACAAGAAATAGTGGCTAGTGTCACCTAAACTTTAGTCCGTAAGTTTTTCACTGGCTATCTAAAAACACATATTCATCAAATCCCCCCGGTTGAACTGAAAGATCCACACTCGAGATTCGGCCTGTGAAATGCTAGAAAACTACAACAATTTCGAAAAACTTGAAACCTGCGCTCGGTAACGGCTCGAAAACAGTCTCAGTAGAAACAACTCAATACATCGATCCTCTTTTAACCCTTTAAACTCGAACCTGAGTACACCTCATCCAGTAACACCTCCCCAAACCCTGAATTTAAACTCTCCTGGAGATATCGGCCCTATTCGCCCCACCGCTCACCTCTAAGAACTCGCCACGGTACACCGAGAGCTCTTTATGATTGGCGCCGGTTCGATCGTGTTGCACTTGGACTACCCGAGTACGCCGTTGCCCTCCACCTCCGATAACTTCACCACCATTCGCCGAACTACTTCCTGCAGTCAGCAATTGCTCTGCAAACGCCCGTTGTCTTGGCGACTGTTCGGTTGATGTTAACAGAGTTGGCGCAACAGGTGGTTGCGATGAAATCAGTGATGAAGACGCGACAGTGTTAAACGATGGCGGTCCAGATCCATTGTTATTGGCATTATTATTTTGCAACAACTGTTGTTGATGATTCGCATGACTATTAATGTTGTTTTTGTTTCCTCCAATAATTGTAGCGGCGTTGTTGTCCATGGCACTTGTGGCTGCGGTTGTTAGCTGAGACGGCGGTGGCGGCGGCTGTTGTGCGAGACTCAGGTGCTGTGTTGGTGATAACTGTGTCCTGAAATACCATTACAACGTTCTTTGACGGTATTCTAAATGTAGAAATATACTGATTAATTGGCATCGGCACTGCAAAAAATGCCGATACTTTGCAAATAAATGGAATGCTATCAATTTTCACTTAGCGTTTATCAGTGCGCCTGATGAGGGAAACTGTTATCTCTCATGCGTTTTTGTTTGGAAAAATTAGTATAAATGAATAGTTCTCATAAAATTATAACCGTTTATAGTTGTTGTGGTTTAAGTAATCGCAATTATAATGATGTAATGTTGTATCCTATATGTTTAGACATCGTGTATTAAAATTGGAATTGACATCGGCATCGGCAAAAATTTTGGTATCAGCATATTCCTACTAAAATGGGTGTATCATTCGAACGAATGAATGCAAAGCTTTCAAATTTGTTATAGTTTTTACAAAATGGTCCTACATGCTACTCTGCTAGAAACCCCACGCAAATTCCTCACAAATTTCCCCTGACACTTCCAGAAGATATGTTTAGCATGGCAACTGAAAATTTATAAGTATCCCATCTGAAGGCGAAAACTTTGGTTTTAATAAAAAAGCAGCAAACCTTCAAAACCACTCAACAGAACGCTGTTGTCAGCGAAGCTGTTTATTTTGAACATTAATTGCATGTCACTAGTGCTATAAATGTAGTACCAATCACGCTGAGCCCAATTTTTTCCCTGAGTTCCCAGAGAAAAAATCTCCAAATTCATTGTTCTCCCTGTTTTTCGTGACGCGCGGAGACCCTGCTTTCCAAATTTTGAAATTTGTGACTAGTGATGTGCCCATACCAGTTCATTTTGTTTGGGCAGAAAGTTGTTTGTAAGAAGAACTATGTTCCTAGTCCATTGATAACCTTATGTTTTCACTGAATAACAGTTAATATGCAGTCCTATTTCACTGCTAATCGCTTCACCGCTATAATAAATTGTTGATACTAATTCATCTAATGAACATGAGAACACAAATATAAAAACAGTCGTCTGAATGGAATATAAAATGGTGTGTACTCTGTGCACAGATAGAGCTATTACATTTTAGCATTTTCAATAAAAAGAAAGTTATTTAGGTTTAAACCAAATTCACAAACATTTAAGTTACAAATTCCGTTATGGCGTCGGCACTTACCCACTGTAGCTTCGCGTTCTCCGAGCTGACCCTGGAGGCGACATATTCGATGCTCCAGAATAGCCACCACCCTTGCGTGTTTCGCCACGACTTCTGCCATGACCGCCCCCACCCATATTATGGCTTGATGAAGGCAATTCTGAAGCTGTCGCAAACGAACGTTCCGAATATTTATCAACGTCGTCAAGAAACCGACGCCGTTCTTTGTTTAAACGCCTTCGATCTTCCTGAAAATATGTATCATGATTGTGATGATTTACAAACAAGGTATGGATTCAGGTGGCACCGTATTGCGGGGAGTCCTCCGTTGCTGTGCGGTAACGTGCGCGAATTGTTCACATGGTCAGTATTCAACTCACATATCCTCCATAAAAATAAATGAAACTATTAACTCATTTCGGAAATCTACTAATGAATTTTTATTATTACATAATATTTTGATACGTCAGAAATTGCTGCTTATTCGATAAAAATTACTTCAACAATAATAATCAAAAATTTCAAGTTTAATCTCAAACCCCTGTGCCGTGCACCATTTCGAACGTTAAATATTAATACACAGATTGAAAAAAAAACGTAAAATGTGTACTTGAAAATTGAACATCCCATTCGAACGACTTCCAATATTTACCTGTAACCTGTACTCTTCTTCCCTGATACGACGTTCCCTATCTTCAAGCTTCTGTTTTTCGAAATCCATTCTTTCTTTTTCAAGTTGCATGCGGTCCAAATCCAAAATACTCTGCAATAGCGAAACACAGTAATTTGAAAAACCGGCTGTTAAGCAACGCTGCATCTCACTACTTTCCGGTAATACAAACTTGTATTAGCAAATGACAGCAATAGCAATTTTTGGTTCTGATTTCAAGTACTTTGGCTCATGAGAGCTCAAACACGCCTTCTGTGGAAACTAGGCAGCAAATGAAGAAATAATTCAATTCAACATCCAGCAACAGAAGCAACTAGAAACTGCTACCGACATTCAAACTTAAACAAAACAGACGCCGAATATTTAATTTACCACCTTCTGCTTGAGTTTAAACATCTCGTGGTCTCCCTCTTATTGGTATCTATCAATCCGAATATAAGGTTCACACCGGAATTCCTGTTCCAGCCGAAATTTATACAATAACTCAATTCGTTCTGTACAATTTTATGTTAAAGCGACAAAGAGAATTCACCTTCCTGCTTCCTGAGAAATGTAGTAACTCACGTCCAAATTTGTCACACTACCGCCGTGCCGCGAGCTAGACCGTGAGCCACCCTTGCTTCGATATCCGCCTCCTCCGTAACGATGATGATGGGAACGCCCACCATGAACACCGCCCGCAATTGTCGACGCGGTCCCGTGAACTGGTCGGCCAGTTGGTCCGCCGCTTCGTCCGGCGCCCGACGGTGACAGCTCAACGCTATGAGTAAACACACTGCCACCACCAATTCTATCAACTACACTGCTACCGCCACCACGACTGCTTGTAGCCGCTCCTGCTACGGCATGGGCGGGCGCAATCCCGATATTTGTCGAATCGTCAGTTGACCGTGGGACTCCGGTCGCACGTTGATGATCGTCCGGACCGTATGGAATGAATCCGTCATAAAATGCCGGATAAAACGGAGGTGGCATCGGTCTGGGCAACCAGTCTTCTCTGAAACGAACAACAAAAACTACAATGAGGGCAGTCCCGTGGGAGGGGCGACTATCCCCCTGAAATGTTATTATGCAGCTGATTTTAGAAGCAAAAACAAAACAATTAAAAAGTTCATACCCGAGATACAACATAAGGGCCCGTCACCTGAAAAAAACTGGGGAACGCTCGCGACTAGTAAGGAACCGAATATAAAAATATGCAAACGTCTCCGATTCAAAACAGAAAAGAATCAGAAAGCGGCCACGTATCTATTTTCGGTTTAACTTTCGACAAGAAACCAATACTTCTATCCGCAGAGTTTCAAAAGGAACTGAGTTTTACTTTAACAGGAAAAGGATAAAAATTGATTTTTTGCAGGAACAGAAACCAGAATATAAAATAAATTTCTTCACCGAATTACGGTTGGCCTCAGATTTTTAATCGAACATTTTGTTAACAAAATTGAACTAGTTACAAAACCACATATTTCGAAATAATAGTATTTTAAAGACAAACTTTGCAATACTATAAATATATACCATAAAACCGTAAAAATTCTGGTTCCTTCATCTTTCAATGAAGGAACAGGAATAGAATTTTTGCACGAATTCCAGCCGGAACATGAAAAGTCCCCCAAGCTAAGCTAACAGTTAATATGAATTCAATAACATAGTGCGCGAATCAAACACTTTAAACAGCGAACAATATTTGAAGTTAACATCCGGTTCCGATAGAATATTCACTATCCGGCTCCGGTAAGTTAATATCTTGTCGCACCCTGAGAGTAACAATAAATAACACAGGTATTTAGGTCTCATTTTGAAAACGCAAAATAAAGCAAAACAACTATGAGTCTGTTCTTTTAAACTTTTTTAACGTCAAACAGATGTTTTGTATAATTTTTCAACAAGAAGGTATGTAAACTGTAACATGGTTGAATGAGACTTTTCCTTTAAAAGTTGCGAACCGTTTGGCTATGCAATTAAAATGAAGCCCTCCACTCTGCCGGGATCCTGTGCATGCCCAAATATAACTGTCTGGCTTACTCTGGCACTCTCCACGCTTCGCCCAGCGATAACCAAACTTCCGACTCTTTACTAGTCAAACAATGCGACATCAGTTCACGTGCTTCACGCGTGATCAGCGGCGCAATCACTCTTGGTGCGACTGGGTCACCTGACAACAAAATTAGCCTGACTAATATGATCATATCATTTCTCACAAAAAACGCGTTATGTGGAATAAGCAAGATAAACATTTCATGATGAATTCAAGGGACAGAGGTCTCGAAATATTCGAAATCTGGTCATCGTGTAGCGGTTTCCAACTTAACATTGTGGCAAGACGAGCAAACTATATTAATTCTCAAAGCGGCAGAACTATTCTTATAATCAAACCGAAGATTTCCCATTGTGCAGTAAGTTCAAATGATTACGTCGAGCCTTAATAAGAGTCTTGCCTTGCCATATTCGAAATTTTGCAATAATGTACCTCTTTCAAACTTTACATTTAGAAAACTGACCATAATGGTACTTAACTACTTAAAGGTTTTTGCAAAGCTCAGGTACTCCGTTCCTTATGTCACGTACCAATGCCCCAACGCGCCGCATCGAGAATCACTGTAAGAGGTGTAAACAAGAAATGCAACAACTCAGCTGCGTTCGGTTCGTGAATGTGGTTCCGAAGTTTGGCCTGAAAATAGATATGTATAAACATGCGCGTTAAGCTACAATATAGTTTAGAACACGCAGTCACTCATGTCCACAAAATACAACCAAAGAAGTTGTAATTAAAATTTCACACAGAGAGTGGCGTGCGACATCCAGTTTAAAGTTTGTACAATTGGAAACATTGCATCCGTGCACACACAACTGTACTGCGATATCTGACGCAAAGGTTACCCTGACCATTTAGCCAACCATTAACATTACATATGCGGCTAACTACATTACGACATGATTAGTAAAACATACCAACAAATTGAAAGAGAGCTTGAACTTTTGTAAAGTATCAACAAATTGGCGCTCGTTTGGCAGTTGAGCGCGCGCACGTAACAGCTCAATTTCTGGGCCACCGGGACCAGGTCGGCCTTTGCGAAGCGCCCGTCTTGCGTCAAGCTCGCGTTGTGCGTGTGCAGCAGCTTGAATGTGCGCAACAAAACGTTCGATTTCATCAAAACAATGATTGAGTGTATTCTAAAAAATGAGAAACATACTCACACTAACACTGATGCACTTTGCGTATTAGCATATGAGAATGTACCAGCCTTTAACAAAAATATGCGCCGGATAGCAAGTTTAACGCAAATGAAATTAACTATCCCACACATAAGTATTACCTACTAGCCAAAGTAAACACGGTTTCTGCAACGCGAACATCGTCAAACAATGTAGTACGCCAATGTTAACTGGCGTTGCGGAACAGTTTTTGCGTAATTTAGAGAGCCTTTACCGTATATGAATTTTAGATTTCGCCACAGATAAAGTTGCATAAGGGTTTTACTAAAACCAGAGAAACATTTTATGATCAAAAACGTTTTCAAAACAATATACTTGATTACTTGGTTGCTGAGTTTCGACCACGGTCTTTAAACCTACGTAGACACAAAACCGACTCCATTTCTTCTCTCAATTTCTAACTGGATCAAATTAAAAAATCTACGCTCAAACTACCAATGCATAACATTAGGGTCTAACGGAGTATGATACATTATTTAGAGAGAATGTGAACTGACCGACACTCTCATCCCTGCCCAGGCCTAGACTACAAGAATATTCATACCACATCGCGTTCGAATATTTCACTGATGTCAGAACCAGGTCGTTCATGAGGAGTGGTTGCGCGTCGCCTCTGTTCGTGATCGTAGTAGGCGGAACCGCTAAAGTAGCCGGGATAATCGTCACCGCGTAACTCTCGGCTGTAAACAACGCGCGGTGATCGATAGATTTCGCTATCTAACGGGCCACCATAAGGCGGTGGTCCGTAATGGCCGACGACGCCCATTCGTCCGCTAACTCCGCCGTGGTCTGAACGAACACTGTTGGAACCTCGGGAAGGTGGCCCTATAAACAATAGTGAGAATAATTAATATTCATAATCTGAAAATTGGTCCCTCCACACAGCAAATAAGATTAATTTAAATTCATAAACTAGCTGGCATGTGGCACGCGGGTGTAGTTTTAGTAGATTGTAAGACGCAGAAAATTTAGTGAAATTTTGCTTTCCTAGTGGTGCAATGTGTATCATTAGCATTGCACGCTGCATGAATTGTTTGCTTTAAAACACAAAGTTTAAAGTATTTCATTGCACATATTCAACCTACTTCCATCAAGGTTTTGCGGTCCCAGAGGCGGTGGTTGCGCTCGAATATCTCCATTTTCAGGTTTCATCATAAATCCATCATCACGACGGCCGCTAGAAAAAAATAAACAAAACAACTCGTTTATTAAAAAACGTACAACAAAAACTCACTTAACAGTATGCATCTCGTAGTAACATAAAAACGGAAAACGTTAATAATGTTAACTAATCAAACTGGTGTAATATAGGGGTGTTACGAATGCGGATGTTTTGAAGATGCGTATTTTTGAATTTCACATAGGTTGAAGAGGATTTTTCCAAAATCTTGTTTGCAAGCTTTCTAATTTGTTCCTCACGAATTCATCCGTTTTAATAAATAAAAATTGCATTTAAACCTTTTTTTAAAAATTTTACCAGCCAGACCAGACAGCAGTTGCTCCTCAGCAAGCTGTAACTGAGCAATACATACAGTGGAAAAAATATAGTTTTTTATAAATAGTAATCTTAGCAAATAACTAGATGCAGTTTCTGTTGGTTCAACTGAGGCCTAATTTCTCATGCTGTTTTTACTTGATCCAAGACATTCCAGCTGCATAACGGGGTACCTTTGAACTAAAATCCTATCAGCAGATTTTCGGCCCAACTAAACTCCACAAGTTTGTGCCCAACAAACTAGCAGATGCCATTTTTGGCATCTGAAGCTTTTGTACCGTGAAGCATGAGTACATGTTTACCAATTTTTACTTTTCTCCTTCTGATCTTTCCGCAGAAAAAACCGTTTTCTCGTTTTCTGTGGTCAATTCCACGTTTTTGGAAAATCCAACCCTGATACAGAGCATTTTATCAATTCAGCTGAGTAATTTCAAATAATAATTTTAGTCTTCAAAAAATGTAGCTATGTGCTAACGGTAAACAACACCACCAGTGCGACTTGGATCGAATACTAGCTTGAAAATACATCTCTGATAGAATGGAAAATATATGTGAGTAAGTGTTAATAGTTTTCATTTTCTAATGCAAAATTAAGTGGCAATATCCGAAGAAACGTTCGCATAAACAAATGCACTCCGAAGCAACTCATTTATGTGAAATAAATACTTACCCTAATACATCTGAGCCACGGCCTCCAAGAAACGCTTTGATGTCCTCAACAACAACTTGAGCCTGCAAAAAGTAAACAATATAAACGAAAACGGAAAACTTAATTTTTTTGCATCTTTAGGACCACACACATTCAAGGTAAACCAAGGAACTCAATTTTTCTCAAATCGCATTAAAACAATAACATGCAAAAATGTCATTACACGCATGCACAAGCCCTTGAACCAGTACCTTCGTTGCCACGTTTCATTATTTGAGTACCCAGCCCAGCTAATCATGTTGAAGATTAAGGTTTCAGTATGAGATCCTTACAAAGACAAACGCTTTGCTACTTAAAATTTCGTTATGTAGTGTCCGATAGTTATTGGTACACGAAAACTATAATGTAACCCAAGATACATAAATAGAAGTAAGCTGGATTATGGCTATTGTGCCAAATATGCGAAAGCGCAACCCCAAGACGTCCATATCACCGTTTAGTGGCAAACCCATACAGTATTGCCTAAGTTACAGAATCTCAGAACTGGATATCAAGGGCATAGGCAGTATGGACATGGTGGGGGAGCATTCCCCGCTAAGAAGCATTTGCATAACTTTAAAAAAGTAAGGGTTCCGCCTTATGAAATTTTCCCAAACAAAAATCTTGCTTCTACGATAGTGTTACGTATAAAATAGCAAGTCGCGCCATCTCCCAAATTTTCTCCTGGTTACGACAGTGCCGAATAATATCGGAAGTCACAGCGATACTTACCGACACACGTGCACATTGAAAAATGTGCATTTCAGCGCCAGCGGCTGACCGATTACGACGATCTTCGCGTACGATAAACAGTAAAATGTTGTTATACAGATCACGTGGATCACGTGACTGATGTGCTGTTGGCTCTGCGATTAGTTCAAGTGGAAACTTTTCGACAATTTCCTACAAAAACATTACTCTTCTTGCTAGCACAGTTCCACAGTGAAGAAATCAACCCAATTTATCATGGTAAACCTGATAAAATACCAAACGTGCGCTACTTTATTTAAAAAGCCATCCAAACCAAAGCTAAACGACTACCACAATATAGAGCAATTAACAAAAGATATTTTTATGAAGAATTCTTGTAACAAGACAGATTGAGCTTTATGGTTGCACTCTTAACAAATAAGTATAAACAGCGTTATTTTTGCATTTTATTAGGTCATATTTTTACGGATGGCAGAAGGCTAGAATCGGCTTTATATTTCACCAGATAGATAGGTAATTTACTAAATCCTATTCTATCAACAATTAGCTTAATATAACAGCCAGCAAACCATAATGTACCCCATTCTCGTCTTCAACTTCAATATAGCCACGGCCGAGTCGAAGAATCATCCGCTGCGCCCAAATAGCACCGTTGCGCTCCATTTGTTTCAGTTTACGAACGCCGTCCGTTGGCCATTCAATGCCTGAAACTCAAAAGATATCGCCGATTTGCATATTAGTAAATCTTAGTTAATCGCGTGTTGGGCTCTTGCATAAAGACTTCGGGTTATACTTAGCTTAGGTATATGTAGGGCTTGTCATAAGCCTACACGTTAATATGGGAAAAAACTTAATAAAGACAGGCGTGCCGAAAGTAGCATGAGTGAAACATTGTGTAACTGACAACTTAAATATGAACTAACCGTGTTGCTTTCCAACTCCGAGCGTAGCTAAATGTTCTACCCAATAACTCGGCAACTCTTCATTTCGATTCCAGCGATCTAAAACAAAAACAAAAAGACTATGTAAAAACTAAAATGTATATATACCTTCCCGATTTCATATCTTTTGACCTTCGACCAGATATAAAGCTAAAACCAGTTCATAGCGAGAAACCACGAAGGCACAGCGAACAATATCCAACTTTTTCGACCAATACCGATGTTACGTTCCCTCAAACGACAACCTAAACTTAATTACGCTGTCGAATATATCGATATATGCCCGAACACTTTCACCTACCAAACCCCGACAAATTCCATAACCGCGCTTTCGAGTTAGACCCGCCAGAAATCACCGACGCCGCATAGCGCTTTCCACCTCGTTTCGAACCCGAGTATAGGTCATCTTCGCGGCGGCGTGGCCTGTTGCCGATACTACTTGCCGGCCGGCGAGAGTCATCACCCGCCACACTTTGGGCCACCGGCTGGCGGTAATGCCCGTTCCATCGCGTGCAATCTGCCCCGTTTGGCGCCAGCGAAACTCGCGGATCATGGCCGTTCAAGGGCGCTAGGGATGGTGAGCCCCCGCGACCCCCAATCAATGACGAGGTACTATTCCGCCACGCTGCCTCGTGTAGTCCGTTCTGTTGTGGCTCACTTCGTCGCATAACAGACGGTGGCCGCGGCGCTGGTGTCATAGCGTCGTAACTTAGCAACGTTGACGATTTTTCTGTTGGTCCGTCTAATGCGTAAACAGTGCCAACAGCTCCGTTATGCGGTTGCGCAGCACCCAAATGCGTTACGGTTCGTTCGGTTATTATTGCTTCGTTTGTGTTAGTTTCAATGCAACGACACGGACAACAGCAACAGCACAATAAACCTAACCGGTGTACAAAGTTTTGTTCAAATGACAACTGTGGCTGTTCAGCACCAACTGTGTTTGCAGTTACTACTGTATGATTGGGAATAGCCGTGTCGTTGGGATAACGATAATGTGAAGATAAGTTTGAGTTCATTAACAGTAGAAATAACCAGCTAGTTGAAATCGACAATACAGCAAATCAGTGATACTTATATCATTTGGGACAGTACATATAGCAAATTAGTAAGTTACAGAACCAACATAAAACTTTTCTGACGAAATGACATTTAATATATCACTGAATATTCAACACATATCTCTAAATTTTGAGCAATCCCGAAGCGAACAACCCATGATCAAAGCTAACATTTTTAATGTTATGCCTGCTCAATTCGACAGGGTTTTACAACGCTCTAAATAAAATCGTGACCAGGGTTGAATGCACAACCATACGTCTACGCTTCCGATTTCACCGTTATATCCGAATCCGAGGCATTCAATACACCCAAGTTGTGTTCAGATACACAGGAACACATCTGAACGGCATAAACACTACTAGTCATTGTGACGCATCAAATTAGAAAGAATTAACTCTGTTGTAAAATAGTACGTATATATTTTTCTAACCGAAAAAAAACTATAAGTCGGGTCGGACTCTAAAATCTAGAGGTAATAATAGCGATAGCATTTCCGAACAGTTTAGTGGCCTTCCGCTAGCGGGTCTGAAACCCACATTATACTTATGAAAACAACAACGAGAACAAGAATCGGTTAGCGTCATCTCTAAACTTCGAATGTGAAAGAGCAAATTATAGTAAAAAAATCAGCTAAAAATACAAGCAATTTCCAAAAAAATTGCTATTTTTCAGTCCCTGAATTTTATCTTGGGTATTTTCTAAAGCCCCCACAATCCTTAAGTCAGTCCCTTCCGATTGGGCCCCAAACACTTTCCGCCTCCGAAACATCCGCCATCCCCAAAACAGATTGGGCTAGCGAAATGCAAGTAGTACCTATTTATACATTATACGCTACCGACACGGTGTGAGTAAACGTTATATATACATGGTCGTTTTAGCCACGTTTGAAAACGATGCGCAAATAATAAAAATACTAAAACTCTCTAATGAAGTTAACTTAAAAACCGCAATACAGCGGCTACGTGCGTAACTTCCTGTAATTCCGACAATCGTACTTGCATATTCTAAATCGTTTAGTTCAAAACACTAAATTGCCGAAATGGATTAGCGAATCGCTTAGTCAGTCATGCAAATCGATAATATAAATTTAGCAAACTATTGTGCATCACCCATCCATATATACAGCAACAGCTACAATTCTTTTGAAATACGTAATCTTAAACGCAACCGCCGCAAATTCATTCAAGCGCAACAAAGAAAACTGAACATAATCAGAGCTTTTTTAAAAATCTTCAAAACGGCCGATATCGAACGATCCGCTACTGGGCTGAAACGGACACGGGACCCCAATTCGAAAAACTCTTCCATACTCGATTTGCCGGGCAGCTGAAGCCCAACCTTACTTTCAAAAAGAAACTGACTGTTTGAGCAAGCACGAATTCAAACAAACAATTACGCAGTAAGAAATCTATGCATACAAGGAAAAAGCCAACGATTTTTTATATTTTTACTGCATTTTAATTTTTCAAAATTTAAACCCACATAACAAAACTAACATTACCCACATAGGTACCGAAACTATCTTAATTTAAGTTGCATTGTCACTAGAAATAAAAATAGCAAACACAACAACAACACAAACCTGATGCACAAAATGCTCACGGCTATTGGGTAATTAAGAAACGCATATAGTCTTTACGTTTATCAACATCGACATCGACATACAAGCTGCGTCCGAGACGCTAGCGGAGCCAGAGGTGGGGCGTACGTCCTCCCGGCCAGAAATTTTTTGAGATAAAACGGTAAAGCCCACCTTACAATTTTTCGTCTCAAAATTTTTTTGTAAATTTGCCAGCCCCCCGACAGAGATTTTTGGATCCGCCTCTGCGCTCCGGGACCTGAAATACCTGTTATTAATGAACTTAAAAGCTAAAGTACACGAAAGAGAGAACAGCAAAACCCCAATTTGCTGGGGCCCAACTGGGGTCAAATATAAATGCAATCTTCACTTGATTAGCTGCGTTCTGATGTAATGAATAAGACTCTGTTGTTCCGGTCATGCAAAAAAACTTTACAAAACATGTAGTATATGTCGTGCCCAAAACACCTTTGAAGCGAACCTGATTTGTTTCAAGCCACCACGCGTGTAAAGCCCGTTAAGATAAACGGTATTCCTAGACTCCTGGTCGACGATAGTCGCTACCATGGGTGAGAAGCGGGTGGGAGTGCTGCTCGCTATGCGAAAACTTCTGGTACAGATATGCTGCTGCTGCTCGTCACCGATCCAAAATTCGCACGAGCTGCGTTAAACCAGGCGCAAATATAGTTTAAAAATAAGCCAACTGTAGTAAATTGTGTGACGGATAGCTGTGGAAGTAAAATGTGGCGAAGTCGACGGTAAGGCTGTCCTCTCCATGCACTAGAAAAGCCGCCGCCGCCGCAATCTTCCAATAAACGTCTAAAAGCGAAATTGCGGTTTAACGTATGGGGAAACTCGTTGCGGTAGTCTCGGTATTGGAAAATTGTTCCACTTTAACATTTTAAGAAAAGACCATGCATACACACTTATTTTTTTCTGTGTCATCATTTATACTAAAAATTAACTAATCAAACGTGCCGCCGCCGCAGTCTTCCAATAAATGTCTAAAAGCGAAATTGCGGTTTAACGTATGGGGAAACTCGTTGCGGTAGTCTCGGTATTGGAAAATTGTTCCACTTTAACATTTTAAGAAAAGACCATGCATACACACTTATTTTTTTCTGTGTCATAATTTATACTAAAAATTAACTAATGAAACACGTTCAAGGAAGCACGGAAAAGCTTTAAACTGTATCACACACACACACGGTAGATTTTGCGATTGCTAAAAACGGAAGCGTCATATACTCAAAAATTTTGCAGATAGCTATGCGTAGCAGTGCTAATAACACATTATTTATTTATTGATTGATTTTGCTTACAATCAAACTTTACTGTAATAGCAATTTTTCACTTTGCGCTTCCGATCCCGGGATTCGTTCTGCTTTTTGGTTTCGGTATTTTGCGATATTCCGATTGCAATTATGTGCCCAAGCAATTCGCATACATAGTCTTCCTACAAATGTACTGAAAGCTTTAAAAACGTTAAGCTTCAGCAAAGCAACGTTCATTTCTATGTTTTCAACCAGATTAAAACTCGGTCAAGTCCATTTTTCAATGATTTTAAAACACGTCACACACACATTACTTATATGCAACAGCAAGATTTAAACTTCGTCGACTGGTCGATATTTACATAAAACTTCCATAAAAAATTCTCATCCAATTTTGTCGCCTACTGTCCTCTGCTCTGCATCACTGCAAATACTTGTCCATGAAATCTTACACGTCCACGATGTGCTACAAAATACCAAATTGTGTTGTATTATTCAACTATCAACGATTACAGCTTCCGATATTAAAATCTACTTAAACAAAGTGTCACAAAAACAGTCAAGTGCGTAAGTTAATAAAAAAAACAATACTTCAATTGCATAATTATTACTATACGCGTAGTGAGTGCAAAAACGCGAGAAACGTGCAATCACTTAAAACAACAGCAGCACACCATTAAATAATAAAAACAAAATATGTGACCAAATTTAACTAACAAAGCTTTTCTGACTACTTAATTCACATCGAAATCAACATTTTAAGTAACTTTACTCTAGAAAACGACAATGCATTACAGAATTTTGTTTATAAAAAGAGCGAAGCCAACCAGCAACGTCTTATTTTTCACACATTACACATATAATAGTTTAACTAATAACAAAATAACACATATATATAACATTGACATTAAAACGACACAAACGTCTTGAAATTGCAAGGTGTGCATGGGGGAAGGCGACAGCTTCTCGTCTTCGACTAGAAAGCAAAAGCGCCGATACAACATTGGAGCGAAACTTTTTTACGGGGTAGTAAGCATGTACCGAGCGACCAAAAATGAGACGCAACGGATACGTAAGTATGGGGCCAAAATAGAGGGGCAACTGTGCAAATTTAAATCAATGTTTTAGAGCTCCAACGAATTTCAATAACGGCTGTAATTTCGCCAAAATTCATGCACTGGAGTGAATTTTCATAATTCGCTCGTTGTCCGTCTAAACCAACAGTGGGCTCGCTGTCCGCCTGCAACAACAGTATGCGATGATCGAATGTTGAAATATCAAATATCACAACAGAATAGTGAATTTTTCTACCGGAAGAAACCGGATGTCGATTTAATACCCGGTCGCATCCCGGTTAATAAAGAGGATATGATGCGCCAAAATTTGTCTGAATGTCAAAATACGGAAGCACACGGAAAATTTTAATTAATCTTCACAGAACTGAACAGTCGTTATATCTAAACTGCGAAATGATTTCAGTTAACGATTGCCACGAGTGAGAGTCAACTGAATTAATAATATTAAGACAATCGCGGTTATTCGCCAGTCATCCGCCATCAACCAACCATGTTGTACGGCATTCGGTTGCCAGCAGTCTGCGGCAGGAACCTGACTACCGGTGCCCAATAAAATGACATCCGGTCATACATTGCGCAACGACTAAGGTTTAACGGAAACACATCAAACGCACAAACATATAAACAATGCGCAAATTTGTATATATTTGTCGATAAAAACAAAACACGACTACGATATAATATATAAGTATCGCAAGAGCGTTAATACGAGTGCTGCGACGTTTTTCAACTTTTACACCACACTACTACAGCGCAACTACCATCACTCAGCCAAAGTCAGCCATGCCAGGCCAGCAGTATTATGCATTTATGCATATATACTTATTAAAACATTCGCTTAAGAAATTACTTAAATGCATGCATGCATGAGTTGCATTTACCCTACTACTACTACTACAACAACTACTGCTGATATCTAACTTAAATATTATTTTATATTAAAGAAACAACGAAAGTTTTGCAATGAATAAACGCTTAGACGCGCGTACGAGTACAACAATTTCATGTATTACGTACACGCATGCATGCAGGGGTGAAGCCAAGATTTTGCAAAAGCAGAAATCGCATTGTATAAAAATTTGAAAACGGAGTTTCCTGTGCTACCATCTGAACAAGTTGATAAAATCCGTCAAATTAAACTCACAAAACGACGCGGTGTGACTTTTAAAGACCCGGGGCTGTGCCGGTACACGCGTCAAACTATACAGTGTACGCGAAATGTATTGGATGGCGATAAAAACTGTAGAAAGCCAGCAAAATTTACGACTTCGATACTCTCGCTATTTGTTGCTGTTGACTAATAGCCGTAATTTATTGGATACATTTACAGCATATAGGCATGAAATGTCTGCGTTTCATATGTACTAAAAAAAGTCCGATAACTAAAGATGGAGGTTGACACCAGGGTGCAACCGGAATTACAATTTACCGGAACCGGAACCGGAATTTGAAAATTTTACCTTAACCGGAACCGGAAAGTGAAAAATGCATTTCACCAAAAATTTCATTTTAATCTTATTTTTTGCTCTATTATTTGTGAAATAACCTTAGTCGAACATAGGTTTTATTTTATTTGTTGTATTTTAGATTTTCATCATCGACTGAAGTGAAATCCACCATCAATGGCTTATATTCGAAGTACAAGTGGCTTTCAAAAGGCATTCTTAAAAATTAACAAAGTTAAAAAAAAAATAAAAATTTACCGGAACCGGAACCGGAAGGGAAAAAATGCCGGAACCGGAACCGAAATTCCGGTTCCACCCGAAAAAAAAAGAAAAAAAACCACCCAAAAAAAAAAAACACACACCACTCAAATTTGAGTATTTTTAGCTATAAAAATTTATAACTTTTTCGCACGTCTTAGATGTCATACAGTTTATTCAATATAATTTTTCATTCCCTAAAAACAAATGTGGTTTGCGACGTTCCAGTTACCATTTGGGCAAATAGTCGTTTGAGGCACAACAGATACGTACATAGTACAAATGACCACGTGCGTAGCTAGGATTTCATCTCAGTGACTATAACTTTACCCAGCAGTTATTTGCAACCGAGCATGAAAACAATTTTGAACTCTGTCTGTGATTATCTGTTATTGTAAACTTGTAACGATTTTAATGATTTTGACTTGAACCTTTCCGATTCATATTGCACTGCATGCTATGGGTGACCGGCATTTGTTTACTTTCCATCGACATATATTGACTGCATTAATCAAATAGGCCTAGAACTCTAATAAACAATAATAGCAATGGTTTGATTTTTGCATTCTATCAAATTAACACTAACGCGGGGGAAGTACACAAGTATCCGGTGACCATTGACCGACCAATAAATGTTAAATTACACCTTTTACTCGCCGAATATATATGCTCCAAACCTTGAACAAATCCACGATAATTCGACACTAGACAGTTTCTTAAGACTAAGCCTAGCCTTTGCATAACAACAGGCGACCAATTGTCGTCGCATCTACAAAATTTCAGATTATATACAAGTTTTCAGTCGACCTACCTGCACTTCGTCTGGTCAACCCGCCATCTCCGTTCGATTCACTCAACCGTGTGGTCGCCGACAATGGTCCTGGCGCTACGCTTGCTTGTAAAACTGGTCCTCCGCTGGTGCCGCCTCCGCCGCCGCTAGATCGATGCAGCGCATACCCGTTTTGATGAGGTGCACTGCTTGGTCCAAGCAGCGGTGGTTCGGACGCGTTCGCAACAGGTGCAACCCCACGTCCACCACGATGATGCGGTGAACCGCCGCGTGCGTAATAAAACGTATAGTCTGACGGTGGTGGAGGACTGAAAAAACCAACCAAATATGTGTCATTTACTCAACAGAGATACACAGACAAGTGGATTAATATATATAAATCAAACCTTTCATTGTGTCATCATTTCGCAACATTTATGTTAGCTATAGACTTGAAAGCTGTCATAACTAATCCATCCAGGTATGTAATATACACCTTAACAAAAGACTACATATTATATTTTGTTTCAATCACGTATTAAAGTTTCTACACTACTAAACTTAGCTTTCTTTCAATCGAACTTGTCTTTTCAGACCTATTTCAATTTTGTTTGAAATGATGTTCCCGCAAAAATTTAACGATAGAAAAAATCCAATATTTATAGCCTTCATTAGGTATATATTAGGGTGCGACCGGATACCAAAAACTGTCGGAGCCGGATAATCTAATATCCGGCCGGAGCCGGATAATGAATTCAAATGTAATACTGGATTGCATTCAAATATCAGAACGTAGCTTGCAATTCTTCCTTCTGTGGTTTAAGGTACCCAAAGTGTATACGTCACAAAATTTAGCATCTCGCGCCCAATGCATTTTTTAACACTTTAACAACGACCTTATTATACTATTCTATGCTTTTGCACCATTGCGTTCAGTTGCAATATTCGTTTGGCACACCTTCCTTTTAAAGGCATAAAGTTTTGCGTAGGTACTATAAAACATAGATGGCTAAGATCATGGATGGAAGTCTCGTTCTCAGTTTCGGCAAGTCTCGGTATTTGGCAGGTCCCGGTTTCTTGAGACTCGGTGGTTTGGAACAGACACTAGAAGTCGAGAAATAAGCAAATGCTGGTAGATCTATAAAAGAGGGGTTAGGCTTAGCCTTAGGAATAAAAATGTGGTGAGATATTTCTGTTACGCCCAAAAACCCGTCATCTACATCTGGTTTTCCAGCGTTATTGTAATCCAATAATGATTGTGAACGTGCACGGTCACATGCAAACCTTTACATTACATGTGTAACAGAAAAATACATAAATGTATGTCATTCAGTTCAATGGTACTTGGCATAAATACGAATGATGGTATAAATTTTTTGAAGTTTTTTAAAAACAATATCCGGCAAGTTAAAATACCGGAGCCGGATGTCGTTTTTTTGCCGGAGCCGGAAATCCGGTTGCACACTGTAATATATAATGTTAATGTAGGACTCAGTAGAACTAGAGGTGAAAGTAAATAAACTACATAGCGCGTGGTTTAAAATTTAAACGCCTGCAATAATTCAACGGGTCAAAAAAGAGGTAAACGAGGCCAAATGTTCAAATAGTCAAGCTAACACAGAAGTCATAACACCCCTTTAGCATACATAATTGTTCCATATATCGTTTAAACATAAAATACCAAAAGAACTATGCAAAAAATAATTACCCATTGAGCGAACCAGGTGCTCCTCCAGGACCAGGCACCAGACCAGTTCGAACGCTGCCAACAATCGGAACTGACGCCGACGAAACCGCTGATGTACTTTTGATGCCGGGCATAATAAGTTTGTTTCGTTTTCGATTGCAAGCGGAAACCAATATATAAATTGGAAAATTCAAACTGTTACGTATTAATTAACACACTGAACGTATGTATCGGCGTCCACTGGCAAACAAGTCAAGTTGTGTTTGCAGGATTTAGATTCTACGTTTTTAAAGTTGGAGAATACGTTTTAAACAATTTATTAAAATAGAATTAACTACAAAAACATAAGTTTATTATTTAATTTAAATATATATACCATTTATTTATTGCTCAATATTATTAATTGCAATATAAAACAAACTTCAATTAACACAATACCCGAAAGAACGTGCCAGTTAAATGAATGTTAATACATATATAAATCAAAGATCGCACGACATTTTACGCCAAAAACTAAATGATTATAATTAAATGTTACTGTAAAATAATTAAATAAAACGATTTTAGCAATAAAATGTTAGAATTACACAGGATATCGTTTCGCCGCATGCATAACTGTACAATAGCTGTATCAATAATTACGTATTACGCATTATATCATTATGAAAAATTAATTAAACACGTAACACTAACTGCTGCTTATGATTTTAAGACATAAATGATTATAGCGACTTTTAATAATTAATGCGTATAAAAATTCTACTGAAACAAACTTTAAATGTATAAATGTTGCCGTATATAAATGCGGAATTTTGCCCAATTCAATATTGGGACAGTCTAAATTAGGGATGTGCCGATACCAAAAAATTTTAAAGATGGAGATACCGATTCCTATTTTGAAATTTTGCCGATCTCGAACCGATGCCGATGTCGATTCTAACTTTAGTACACCATGTTTAATAAACATAGGATACTACATTACAGCATTATATTAAGACTTAAACCCTAACCATCATAAACTTTAAAATTTTATAACAACGGTTCTTTTCAATTAATTTTTTCAAACACAAACGCAAAAGAGATAACAGTTTTTCTGACCAAGCACACAAATATGCGCCCAGAAATGAAACTGATAGTATTCCAACTGACTGTTATGTGAACAAAAAGAACACTAAAACAGCACGGCAGTAATTCTCTGTACATGTGTAAGCAAAACATCCGGTGACACAATTCAGCCAGAATCCGAACGCAGCACAGTAGATTTATTACATTACCATACGCAAAATGTAACGTGACGCGATATGGCAAATAACAAACGCATAAAAAGTGACTTCACAACATGGAAGTAGTAAGAAAATGTCGCTTGAGGCGATATGATAAACAGGGTCCGTGCTCCCAGGTACATGCTTACGCAAAAGGTACATAGAATTTGAAGTTCAGTGTATTTTGTTGACCCAAAATCCTGGCCCCTAGACATATCTAATTGATGGCAATTGCTCCTAAAACATTTTTTGAAAGGTCAGTAACAACTTTGGGTCTGCAATAAAATATCCATAAAAAATCTGTTCATAATCGGAGGAAAACATATATACAACTTTTTCTCGCAACCAAAAATCCTGGCCTCGCTAAAGGCGGGACCATACTTGGTATCCTGCGGGTTGCCACCGGTACTCGCGTTCTCTCCGAAGTCTAGTAGTACATCCAAAATTGCTGAACTTGCTGGTTTTTCTAACGAGTGTTATATACTACGTAATATACGCACAGATCATCCACCTCAATGCAACTACTGCAAACACATCCATTGCAGTTCAAACTTTTTACACTACAATGTAAATGAAAAAGTTAAAATTTCATCTGAAATTAATGATAAAATGCACCTAAAAACATTTTTAAAACTTTAAAAGCAAATTATTCGTCCACAGTGCAAAACTTGTTTCAGATCATAATGCAACAACAAATTGACGAGTTGGTTTGTGAGAATTAACAACCTCACTCTTGTTTTCAAAGCCTAAATTTTAGATTCATTAACATATTAATATGGCAAATGAGACTATTTTAATTAATTAAATCATAAGACACTAATATATAACTAATACTTGCACTGCGCTGCGGCTGATTGCGTTTATCTACGGAATTCACTACGTATTCGATCAGACACGGTCGATATGACTCAAACAATTCGCAAGTAAAATATACCTAACTGTAAATGTTCTCGCACACTTACCTACACCTAACTGAAATGGTCAACAGGATTGCCAAACCGCTATAGTGTGTCCTAACCCAGCAGACATGAAATATTTCAATTCAAATAGCGACAGACAAACCAGTTTCGGTCGAAAATTGTCCCGAGCTTTAATTACCAGCAGTACTGGAACTAAATGTATTGAGCGAAGCTCAAATATAATTACTACTTTTTAATCAGTCTACTTAAACATTCCAAGCTTATGAAGCGCAAACACGGATTTTCTCCCACTGATTTTTCAATTAAACTAATATGCGAATTAGTTACTCATTAGCTAACTAGTCATTCATTAATCGGTTTTGGACGATTATGAATAACAATTTTGAAGTATCAAAATATTTCACTCTGTGTTGCATAATAGTTCTTTTGGGTTATGAAATGAAATTGTCTGAATCAGGGTGCAACCAGAATTCCGATTGTGATTACAATTACAATTCAAAACGAGTTCCGATTCTGATTGCACAATCAATCGGAGTCGAATTCTGTGACAAGTTAATTTTAGACCTACTTGTGATATGTTGCATAAAATTCTGCATCATTTGTCTATTAAATTGTTTTCGATGACTTTACTTATCAATAAATGACTGTAGTTTAGCATTACACAACCAATAATAATCGTAGATTTGTTCACGCGATGGTTTTACAAATTGTTGCCAGCCAACACCCTAAATAATCAAGATACTTCTTAATACAAATTATCCACATAATCAGAAAATTTGTAGTTACGATTTCGGTATAACCCTGTCCCACGTTGCGCCCTTATGTGAATAGTGTGATATATTAGTTTTCTGCATGTTACAGCGCAGCGAGACGCCAAAAATTTAAAAACCCACCAAGAACAACATGCGTTTATCCTGGTTTGGAATAGTCATTTTGTTTGACATAGAAAAGATTACAAGGCAGGGATGTGCCGATTAATCGGCTTCGGCAATGAAAAAAATTGCCGATGTTTTGCCGATACTTTTTGACATACCAGACAGTTGCAATGCTAATAATTTCACTTCTTTTCGCATATCAGTGTGTCTGATCAGGGAAACTGTTATCTCGCTTGTTTTTATGTTTGAAAAAATTTATTAAAATGAACCGGTTTCATAAAATCATAATCGTTTATGGTTAGGGATTAAGCCTTCGCAGAACGATGTAATGTAGTATCTTATTTGTTTTTATGCTCAAGTTAGAGCCGGCATCAGTTCGGCATCGGCAAAATTTCAAAATAAGAATCGCTATCGGCGTCGGCAAAATCTTGGTATTTTTGGCCTAGAACAATTTTCGATTGTGAGATTTCGCAAAACAACAGTGATGGAATACCAACGCTGATTGGTTAACGAACGGTATTGCATCTGTGAAATAATCAAATCTGATTGGTCTATTAGTTTGATAGCAGTTTAGCCTAGGCGAAACTGCTATTACTCAAAACACCATTAATGGCCTAGGCCAATTAGTAATTGGCCTCAATAGCAGATTGGCCTACGACATATATACAAATCGTGTCTGACAACAAAACAACTATGTACGTAAAACGTATATAGCTATAACCTCGTAATACTACACGACATCCACCACATCTTTTCAACTTTTGCTCTGAAAGTAAACAATTCATCATACATCATTGTACATCCACTACAACAAAAACAATATCATCAAAAATTCTTCCAAATTTTCATTATAAAGCTGCATTCTTGTGCAACAAAAAACATCTTAAAAACACATAAAACGGCCTCGGTTCAACTTATATTTGAGCATTTTATGTATTATAGTTACAATTTATCTTCTTCAAAAACTACCAATTTGGTTGCAAATATATGTTGTTAAATAATTTTGCTTCAGCGCAACGTAATTTTTTCAACACATGCGTACCAAAGGCGTATACAAGGGGAGCAATACAGTAGAAATATCAACTTTCGAAAACTTCTGTAGAGACAAGAAAAACACTTAACTGGTTTTAGAACAATTTTTAACGGTCAAAATATTTCTTTTACCTAAAATCATACCTTCTTGAACCGAACTTCTGGTTAAGCTCCTAAATACGTACGTAAGAATACGAAGAAAACACTCGTTTACATTCATTGTAAACTTGCATTCCAAAACGAAGCAACGTCGCGTAACGACGTACGTACGCCCTTGTGTTCTTACGCATTGAGGTGAAAATATTACAGCACTTGAATCTATAAAATTTGCACATAAAATTAAGATGTTATATATGTATAATACATTAATGCGTGTAGTTTACTAACAAAAAACAACACACACTGTGATACCAGTTTGGACCTTACTTCTAAAAGCCGCTGCAGTCAACAACGTTCACAGACCAGTCTGCTGTGCATATGACGTGTCCCGAACAGAAAACACCTGTTGGTCCGAGTTAGTACATTACTGGCCCACCCTGAGCCAAAAGGCAAGTGTTTCTAAGGACCACTAGCAAACTATATACCGGAAAGGAAACATTTCTATACAAAAGTGCCGTTTCGAAACTACAGAAACTACTTAAACCTTACTGAACGAGTCGTCACAGTCCCGTAACCAACTCAGTCTGCTGGGGGCCAAAACAGTTTGAGGGGCACGCAGTTGAAATAACAAAGGTTACAAAAGAGGCTGAAACTTTTCCGGGGAGTTGGCTAAATTTCTCTAGACGTCTAGATACGGGCTGGAGTCGCCAACTTGAACAAGGTATCCACTTGTCCTTGAACAAGGTATCCACTTGTCCAGAAAGTGACATATGTGTCGCTGCTACCAAACATTGCTCGCAAGTGAACAATCTACTCAGCATTATCTGGTACCGAAACCAGTTGCCAAACCAAACATTCAACCTGGCTCGTAGGCAAAAAAAGACAAGCGAGACTTAACCGTTTCACAGCGTTAGCTAACATGCCACCCTT